>JAQIWE010000310.1:0-24289 GCA_034698565.1 Campodea plusiochaeta
ACTCTTCAAAATTGTTTTGACAGTAAACCCATTGTTGTCCACTTGTTTGGGTGGTTCAAATTCTCTATTTTCTATACGAATTGCAAGAAAGTCAAAGAATTTAAACAGACTAATAATAAGGGATTATCAGTTGGCGGTTGTCAAAAACACCCTTGCTGGGTTAAACGGTTAGAATTCAAATACAGTCTACTGAGTATCTACTGATACTTCCTCAGCATTTTATTTATCGAGACACATTATTTTAAAGATATTATATTTCTGAGTTTTTTTCAGTGGTAACTTGATTAAAATATAAACAGTTCATTGTTTCAAATATTGAATTTTTCTTTAGAAGTTCAGTTCATTTTTAGTCTTGTGTCCGTAGTTTTTTGGAGATTCAGTGGTTCTTATTGAGTGCATACTGTAATATTGTTAGCTAATTGAGCAAATTTGATGTTTCATTTTATTTACAACTTGAAATCTTAAATTATCTGCCAGGTGCTTTTGTCCGTTATCTGACAACTGGAATGTGTTGTATTTTATTTAATTAATCATTTATTTCATTAGAAAAGCATTTGTTTATCACAAAATTACTTCATTTTCTTGAATTTTCTGGCAATTTCAAAATCAAAATAATGTCTTTGAGAGATAATTAAAATAGTCTATCTTAAAATTATCTGTCGATGTTCTGAAGAAATTCACTGTGATGCCGGAATTGGCGGAATTTCAAATCTTCATTTTTTTTAAAGTAATTTTATTAATCTGACAATAAACCTAAAACTTATTTACATTTTTATTTCAAATTTCCATTTTCCAATATACGGTATTAAATTCACTTTTTCTCTTCCCATGAAAAAATTAAAAGGTAAGCATAAATTATAGAACTTGAAAAATTGAAGTAACAAATTCTTATTTTTATCACTTACAAAAATTGTAGGCCTTATTTACTTTTTTTAACATAGACCTAGCATTAATATCAAAATAACAGTAAAGCAATTGCAATAATATCAGTTTCACAATTTACCATTTATTTCTTTGTAAAAGTAGAGCCTAGAAATTAACCCTTCAAGCTGTATTGCCGTATAAATATACGAATTTATTCTCTACCTGCAGTGTATTGCCTTACTTATACGCATATACCAATTCTTTTCATAGTCGTTTTACTGAATATATATGCAAATCATTCTTTCTTTGAATCAATGATTCTGATTGGCTACTGATCGTATCGAACTACTATTTTGACATTTTTAAA
This sequence comes from Campodea plusiochaeta, assembly GCA_034698565.1. Lineage (NCBI taxonomy): Eukaryota > Metazoa > Arthropoda > Diplura > Rhabdura > Campodeidae > Campodea > Campodea plusiochaeta. Next base: position 1,232 of record JAQIWE010000310.1, read on the forward strand.
CCAATCAGAGACGATCTTTCAAAATACGCTGGCGGTTTTTTGCCAGCGTTTGGCGGTTTTTTGCTTTCTGGAGGCATATTTATAAAAATGAAGTTCAGCTGCTGCAAAGGCATTTAAAAATGGCGGAAACACGTTCTTTGAGATTTAACACTGATCTTTTGGGAAAGAGAAATATTAGAGATAAAACGGCTTGAAGGGTTAAAAAAAAAGATGTTATTGTTTTTAATAATATTATTTTTGTAAAATTATGCTGTGAGTAATATATATTTAAAAACAGAAGCTAGGCTAGGTCTTCAAAAAATTTGATCACTGCTTCTAGATTTTACTGTAGCTTATAATTATATTCTTTATAAAAATGAAATGTTAATCTGTATTTAATTTCATTTGTTTCCTTAGCCCCACCACTCCTAAGAAGGAAACTGAAGCAAAAACTTCAGGCGGAGAGGCAAGTTAAAAAAAATTATTTAGATTTTAAAATAGTGTAAGAGTTGGAGTAATAAAGCAGCCAAATTACTAATCAGGAAGTTTCCACGTTGAATTAGATTTTAACGTAAAAAGTACTATTGATGTGCGCGAGTTATGATTTTCGAGTTGAGTTGAGTCGAGTTGAGATCGAGTCGAGTTGAGTTGGAATTTTCAACTCGACTCGAAAAGAAATCGAGTCGAGTTAGAAATACAACTCGACTCGAAAACACGAAAACTCGCTCGAAATTTTCGAGTTGGAATCGAGTTTGCAACAATGGAATAAAATACGTACAAGAAGTGGAAAATCAAACATTTTCTATAGAATTTGCGTTAAAATATATTTAAATATTTCACTCCAGTACATACTGTGAAAAGGATTTAACTTTAGAACATTATTATTATTATTTCAGGTTCTTAGCTGTCTATAATCTTCTTATTATCATTTATCTGTACAAAAATAGCTAAAACAATTTATAATACTTTGTCATAAACTGGTTTGTTGTATTCTAATTTTTGAGAAATTTCATTTGTCTAATGTCAATATTATTTTGCATCTTTTAAATAATAAATATACACATTTTGGTACTCAATAAATTATTTTATTTTTGAAAACTGACATTACATAATAGTTATACTTGTCATACTACATGTTAAATGATAAGTCACATAATATTGATGAACATAATCTTATTTGAAAAAAAAAAGAAAAAAAAAAGTCAACTCGAAACTCAACTCGTAACTCGACTCGAACTCGACTTGAAAAATGAGCTGGATTGAAAACTCGACTCGATTTTTTTCAGGTAACTCGCCTCGACTCGAATCTATGAGCTGAAATTTCAACTCGATTCGAACTCGACTCGAAATTATTAAATGGCAACTGGCACATCACTACTAAATGGTTCCAAAAATCCTTATGATTTAAAGTTTACAAGAAGCATTTATAAGTAATATTTCCCCTCTTCTGAAAAATTTAGAAAAATGTACATATAAGAAATATTATTTTCTGACAAGTATTTTGATCAGCTTTATTTAGAGCATACTATTTAGTCATGTGTACACTTCAAACAAACTGATTCTGTACTCAACAAAGTAGTAAATTTATGAAGTTCATATTAAAGTATCATATGAAGATTACATATCTGTAAATTCTCCTCCAATTTGTTTCAAACAAAAAGTATGCACTCATTACTCACACCATTATCGTTATTAAAAACATTCTAAGTAAAAATTTGCATGGGAAAACAAACTCAAAGATGTCACAGTCTAAGTGAACAGTATATTATAAAATTACATATTATTGTCAAATGATACTTGAAAGGAAACCTCATTATTTAAGGAGCAGGAGCATTAACAACTATTCTTCAGATTAAGTTAAAAAGTTGCAACCTCAAACAAAGAAGTGACCAGATGGAAAAATCTAAAAATCTTGGAGTACTGTACAGTGTACACTAAACACTATTTACAGTGTTTAAAATCATTAAAATGTAGAAATTACAGAAACAATCAAAGTATTAGTTCAGAATGTATTTAGCCGCCTTTCCACTTCTTGATCAGAAGAGAAAAAAGAATATTGTGAACACATGAGTGAAAGAAAAAAGGACTCATTATGGTACAGTATGCCTAAAGCCCTTTGAAACTCATAAAAACTTTCATGATGTAGTACTGAATACTGATAAATTATTAACAGACACAATAAAATTGTTTTTTTTTTCCAATTTTCAATGTCAATTCCTGCATGTAAACTACACATTCTGATAACAAAAAAAAAGTTTTAAAATGAATTACTGTAATTTACCTTCCAAGTGATGTATCTGGATAGAATGGTTTTTGCGCTCTGAGTATAGCTGCAGCTTTCTTAACCAATGGAGCAGTAGAGCAGCTTTCATCCTGTTGTTCTGACCATGTTGATCCTTTACCCCTCACTTGACGATTCTTACGTGGTAGAGTACAATACACGTTACTCGATCCCAAACTCATGTTGCTCATTGATAAGTTCTTCTATAAAATATAAAAATATATTATTATTTCAATAGCATTGTCATAGGATCTTATATGTCATTATGACATCACATTTTTTCTAAAATTCAAGTAAGTTTAAAGGCATAGCGTAATTTTTCTGATTGCCTAAAATTAATAAGAAAATAAAAAGGCTTCCTCTCACAAACAGGAAATAAGGAATATTGTAATTTTAGTAAAGGCATACAGCTTAGGCAAACTACTACATGTGCTATTTCCAATTTTCTATGTATGACCTAGATTGAGAAAAACATTTACAGTAGAGTCAATAAGCAGTGACAGGTCAAACATGTTGGACAATTTCTCCATATATCACGTAAGTATACACTGAAATGGTTAAAATTTCATAAAAAAATGTATGGTAGATCAAGGGTCAATTGTTGTTATTTAGACCTATTCTCAATGGCAAGTTCTATAATTTGAATATTTCTACTGTTCAAAATAATCTATCATTCCAAAGCACAAAACAAGATTTAAGTGAGTAAAGATTTCAAAATTATCTATTTTCAATTACTATTCTGTGCTGAGTAAAAAATTGAATGGTTTTATTATTAGATCTAATTATTAATTGATGCATACATGCAGAAGTCTATTTCATCTGCCTGTGAATATTAGATAGAAGTAGAAGCATAGAATCAAACCTTCAATGTTCTAAAAAAATGATCAAAATGACAATATATACCTTAATTCAAAGGAAATTTAGGCAACAAGTCTTACAAAGTTACAATATTAATTTAAATATCAAATATTATTACACTGGGTGGTCCAAGAACCGATTTTGAAACAGTGATTTCTCAAAAACTAGTAGAGCTAGAAACATGAGTCTTTCACCATACGAAAGGTCTGTCTTCCCTCTTTATACAGATGTATATAACTTTATGTATCTAGATAGTCTGATGCCATCGCTATTGCCAATTTTCAAATCATTCCTCAAATAAAAGTTGTAAAACGAATAAAAGAGGAAAAAAGAATTTTTAATTATAAAAATGAGTCGAAAATTTTATTTTTGAACGGAAATTCAATATGGTCACTATCTTGATCCATAACAGTCTAAAATAGTTTTCACAATTTAGAAAGGGCTATTGAATTCCAAGTTTGAGTGAATTTACACAAAACACCAGTTATCAGCAGGCATTTCAAATTTCAATTGAAATTGTTTCTAACAACAATAAAGGGAATTTGTAAGTTACAGTGTTATTTACCAGTATTCCTACGATGAAGGAATACCATTAAACAGCAAACAGAATCTGAGACCTTATTAAAATTATTATTTTTTATTCTCATTCTGCAAGTTTTATTTCTGTGACTTTTTTGAAAATAAGCGATGGCGGTGACGTCATACAACATAGATAAATAAAATTTATATCGATAGAAAGATCGAAGGCTGAGCTTTAATTTAATGAAATAATCAAGTCTGTAGCTCTAACAGTTTTTGAGAAATTGTTGTTGAAAAATCGGTCCAAAAACTTTTGGGCCACCCTGTATTATACTGAATATTAGAGGACCATAGGATTCACCAGTCGGGTCGTTTAGTACCCTTGATCCCACAAATGGGGGACTGCCTTCGCCTGTATAGGAAAGAGTGGTAAGGAGAGTGCCTGACCTTGGTTTCGACCCCTAACCTATCCGACTCTACCTATCTTTCCTACTCTTTCCTATATAGGCGAAGGCATCCCCTGTTTGTGGGATCAAGGGTACTAAACCAACCCACTTTTGAATCCTATGGTATTCTAATATTCAGTATAATATCATAATCCTTGATATTTAAATTAATATTGTAAGATTTGCTTCCTAAATTTCCTTAGAATTAATAGTAAATTACTTGCAATACTTCACATAATATATTAATATTTATACCTTTTGTAATGTATTCATCTTGTTATGCAGTGGTTTTTCCATCTTAATCATCATAAAGACTGTCTCTGTGAGTTTGCTTTGCATTTCTTCATCTAGCAGATCAAACTTCTGACATTGTACAGCTCTGTTAGCATGCTTAGCCAGGTGGTTCTCCAAGCGAACTATTATCTTACGAACCAAATCAATGAAGTTCTGTAAGACAAGAAAATGATGATTATGTTCAATTGCTATATAAGTAACACATTTTCATAAATATAGATTTTGCCATTTTTTAGTTCAATCTGAGAGTTTATGAAACAAATCACGTGTTCAGTTGATTCACTTTTTATTTTTCTTTCATACAAATTTGGAAGGCCATGAATATCGAGGGGTTGCTAACTGAAGAAAAAAGTGCACAGTAGATTACTGATTACTGAAGATTACTAGGATTCAGGGTTGTTACAATTTTCTCCAGCCCAAAAAAAACCACTGGGTTTTATTTTGTTTTGTTGAGTTCTAGAATGATTTTTAAATCAAAGTCAATAGAATACCATAGAGTGAATAGTGAGTACAATATAATTATCATTTCTATTTTATATCACTTCTCAAATTACCTGATAAAGTTACACTTTCAGTCATTTAAAGTGTTTAAAATAAAGCTAAAAACAATGTCATTAGACCTTTTTATTTCATTTTAACTGAATTGTACAATTAAACTGGAGTAATACAATCATGATATGCAGTGAAAAATACATTGAAACTCAATTATAATTTAAATTAACAAATTCCAGAAAATTCTGAAACATTTCCTTACCAAACTCCATTCTTTGTCCTCCTCTTCCTTCTCCATGTTGCTGAGTAACTTCTTCAATGAATTATGACTCTGACATGCTTCACTAGTTGCCATGAAACCAATAGCTGTGTAGATTGTGTCCTCAAGTTGACTAATATTCCAACTTAAATTACGACCTAATGCTAAAAATCTGAAAGAAAGAAAAGTTAGAATTGTATTTCCGCTTCAAAATATTTCATGATACAAGTAAAAAACCAAAGTAATTAAAAAAAATTTAAATCAAAAAGTTGCCTAATACTTGTATTGTTCACTTGGTCTAGTGTTCCATGAAATAGCTTTGTTCAAGAACTAAATTCTGAATTTCTAATACTGAACCAAGATTATTACATGTTTAATGACAAAGCAAAATTCCTTTTTCTGAAACTTCACATTATTCATTAACTATCATTTTGGTCCAATAAATATTTTTGTTATGACTATATACTAATAAAATTGATATTAGTTAAAGACAATTCAGGAAGTAAACATTTATAAATCAACTGATAGGCTTCTAAGTGTCTGTGTTTTGGGTATTGCCTTAAAGTTATTGCCAATATAAGTTCAAATAATTATTTTCAATAATTTTAATTGCTGTTAACAGCGAGAGAAACACTTCGTTAAAAAAGGCGGGAAAGGTGTGACGTCACATCTCCCTGAGAGATTTAGTAAGAAATTGGAGTAGGCCTATAACCGTCAACAGCAGGTAAACTGAAGCTTGTTCTTTATTTATTTTATGAACATTAATGCTTCAGTGTAACATAGAAATATTTTTTCATGCATTCGCTGATTATATCCCGAAAGCACGAATTAAAATAGAGATGCTACGTCATTTCAATGAAAACTTATCGTCTTGTAGCTGCCGTTCTACAAGGAAAATGTTATATTGGAGTTGGTTATGTATTTAATATGTCCTGAATGTTATGTTAATAGCAAAATACCACAAAACATGGTTTAGCCTGTCAGTTGATCTTTAAACAATCATAAAATTTTATCACAAGAAATTATCATAATGAGTAGGAACTTCTACAATTTTGAATAATGATTCCAAAAAGAGTTACCAGTAATATGATTTACCAATATGTTGACCAGCTTGATTTGAATGAATTTTAAAACAACCATGTTTGAAAATCTACAGACTCTAATTCACTCTACTCTACAGTTTCCAATAAAGGATATATTTGCAATTTCAAAGTAGGCTCTGAAAAGAGAGTGACCACTTTCTGTATGCTCACAAAGAAAACAGACTCAATCCAGGGTACCAGGGGTAACTTAGAATACCGGTACAGTTTCCTTCACAGATTTCATTATGAACTTAATTAAGGTACACTGTACATGTATAAAAGTTCCATTTCCAGAAATAACAATAACTGCATTTTTAATTCAATTTTCTAATAATAAAATTAATAGCTAGGTAGTCTATTTTATCTACATAGAAACATTATTGTTATATTGGCAAGAAATGATGAAGAAAACCTGAAAAACACTGGAATGATCTACAGAGGTTAGATAATCTAATTTTCTCTCATTACATCTTACCTTTCACTGAGCAGTAAACTACTGAACTTCTTTGACATAAACTTTATTGATGCTTCAAGTAACCTAGCAGTAATACCAAACACTGGTTCAGCCCATCGAACATTTGGAAGAGTTGCTAATAACTTATCACAGCTCAGGACGGTATCCATCACATTTTCAACACTCTATGAGGAAAGTAGAAAAAGTGTTTAAAGTATCAGTTGCATGATTCTTAGAGGTTTTAAACATGGCATTTGGTCTAAAGATGAAGAAATGTTTAGAAAAAGCAGATTCATTATATACACATTGTCATTGGGATTCCACTATTGCTAGTACTGTAAGTGTAATAATTATATGTCAAAATAGGAACAATTTAACTAGATTAGTACTTTTTACAGACACTTTTTTTGCATTAAGGCAAATTAAATTTATAAATTATACAGTAAATAGCATTCACTGATATTCTTGAACATTTTAAATCACTTAGGAATCACTTTTCAAATTCAATAGGTCTGTTTGAAAAAAGCTGAATTCAAAATGTGATTTTAAAAAGTAATTTTTTACCTCTGTTAGTTTCCAAATTATAATACATACTGTATATGGTATGTTAATACTGCTGTTTGTTAGTTTTCAAATGAATATATAAATTCTTGTTTCATTGCCACCGATTACAAGATTCCTGTATATAAAATATTAATAAACAAAATACGGTAGCTACCTATTATAACAAAACTGATGTTTTTCACTGGGGAAGTTAACTTCCTCAGAGAAATATTCTCTCCTTCCTAGCAACATCATATTTTAGTACAGTAACAATAATAATTTGTATTTGTAATAGTATTGAAAGACAACGCAATAGTATTGAAAGACAACGCAATAGTATTGAAAGACAACGCAATAGTATTGAAAGACAACAGGTGGTAGTGTTAGCTCTACTTCAATTTAAAATAGTACTTACCGGTAATGTAATTTAAAGGCAGTGAAAGTTCTACGTTAATATAATTTTAAATAATTATAATAAATAGCCATACTATTAATATCTTGAAGCTAGATGCCCTGAACTTAGCATTCCAAACAGAAATTACATGTATCATGAAAAAATTCTTACCAAATGTACAACATTTTGTGAATAACATTTCTCAATAAGTTCACATGGAAGGGATGCAAATGCCTTAGTTGGCCATATTCTTGTAAAATACTTTGTTATCCATCTTAAACTCTTTCTGTATACTTCATCTAAACCATATGCTGCAGACAGTGGGAGACATTCTAATACACCAACAACACACACAGAACAAGGCTGGAAAAGAAATTAAAATATTATGGTCTACCGTAATTAATAGAAATACATCAATATTGATGGAGTCAAATACTCTTGAAGAACAGTTTTAAATTATTTTTCTATTGAAGGGAATAAATAATTCATAGAAACAGAATGATTTTTTTCTTGAAATCAATTTGAATTGCAGATGGGTTTCTGGTTTTTATGGTTATAATAATCCACACTTTAAATAAAAATTTAAGATTACAGCTGCATGTTTTTGTTGTCTAGAAATCTAGCAGCAATAAGTCCATGCAGAATATGAAAACTTCTAATAGTTTAGGATTTACTATCAACTAAAAGCCAATTATAGCCTACCTGATTCTACGAAATAATGAATCAGAATTATTAGTATTTAAAAATAATCCAATTTTAGTATTAAACTATTCATTCAACTTTGCAAAGCATGAAAATGGTTAATAAACTCAAAAAATGACAAAAAAAGTAATCATTTTTGTAACCCTTTTGTACCTTATGGAAGAAATGGCAATATTTGACTTTGAGAGTATATGATATGACTTCCTTCAGTCCTTCTAATCCTAACATATCTGCCAATGTTGCCAACTCTACAATGTTAATTGTATTTGGAATATCACTGGCACCACTGTAGATATGGCACAATGCAAAATGAACGGAGTTGTAAGAAAAGCTAGAAAGATAGAAATAGGAATGATTTTATAAAAAATTTCTCTCAAATGAAATGCACAACAGAACTAAACTTATTTGATCAATTTTATTTTTCAATCTATACTTTATCTGCAGTATATAGTGCATATTTGAAAAATATGACAAATTGACAATACATTTTTGTTTTCATTCATCAGATCATCATTATGTTTTATCGTTTTTGAGCAAGCTTATAAGTCTTTAAGAGCAAAAAAAAATATAATTTTAAATTTGATGTTTTTCTTTTTATTCTCATTTCTCATGAATAAAATTGCAATATTTTTTACTTTGCCTATTTTATACATAGACCTACAGTATCATATTTTCTACTTGCTGTAACAATTATCAGGGTGGGAACATCACACTATTTTGGTGAGTAAATTTGAACTACCATAACAAGTTTTTTTCTTGAAGAAGCATATCACAGAAACTGATTTATAACCACATTTTATAGGTCTACATGACGTGAGCTGCATTATTATTTTAAAAAAAACAAATTTTATCAACTAGGCCTAATTCAATTTACCCTTGCAATGAAATAACATTTCCTTCACTTTCAATCCACCCCCCACTGAGCATAGCAGCAAAATATTGACATCTTGATGATAAAATACACTTATGAGCTTTCAGTCTATGATTCCCTACTTCTATCACAACATCAGTGTTTATCTCTTCCAGGAACATTCGTAGTAAGTCTTCTCCTAGCTGAGAACATGGGCCTCCCATTCGACCCTTGCAGTTGGAGGACGAGTCAGTTTCAGTTGTTGCTATAATGAGTTCAAAATAGTGAGTTTAGTGAATGTGCATTATTATTTTTTAAACTAGTGTTGCTCATCACATTAGAATTGAATACTGGTTAACTGGTATATTCATAGATCTAATTATACAATAAATTTCAAGTAGAAACTAGGCCTATTAATATTCTTTCGCAACCTCTAATAATACAATAAAATATGGTATTTTTATGTAACATCATTTATTCATAGTACTTACCATAGGCCTATAAAAATTAAAAGTTTCTGTTAAAAGGAATAAAGTCAAAGAAAAGTAGATTGTGACGATTCAGGATTGATGGTACAAGCACCTCTGTTTAAATGGTTTGTAACTAAATTGCATACAAGCAAGAATATGTGCATTGAATCATCACTTACTTTTCACAGACTGGCTTTATTCCCTTTAAATGTTCTTTATTCATGTTTAAAAACAAATTGGTAAATATTTTGATATCATTTTTTAGTCAATGATGTTTTATTTTATAATGCCAATGATGCCAAAACAAATTGTAAGCATTAATAAGCTTAAATTAAAATATTATTCAATTCATGCTCTTGGTAATTTAAAAAAACCCTTCATGAATGTATATTCTCAAACCAGTTACTGTGGCTTATAAACAATAATATTTTCATATATATAAGATAATATAGGCCTATAATCTGAGATTATACTGTTTGAAAGGTCTGTTTTTAAAAATCTGAGACCGTGAGAGAGGAAGTCTACCAGCTGTGTATAATTATAAATTATATAATATAAATAAAATAGACTCTTATATACTTTTAAACTCACCCATATTCTTAAGCCCACACAATAGGACAATACAGTACAGTATAACTTATTTCTATAAAATAAACATTATGCTCTTTAATCTCCAATGATAAAACTTGTGTAATCACTATTGAAGTGACTAACAGAACAATACAAACAGGAAATCCTGCTTCAGTGATAATTTGTGGTTAAAGTTCCATTAAGTAAGGACAGTGGGGAAAAAGGTAATTTAAATACCTTTTGTCCTTGATGGTTTAATTTACAGAATGTTTTTTTTTCACTTTCGGTATCTTCATTTCATCAAACATGCTCTTGCCACAATTACAGTATAAAATATTACATTACTGCATATAGAATGCAAAATATCTTCCTCTTCTTTCAATAATAAAATAATTAATAATTTCAAATTTAAATAAGAAAATTCAAATTTCTAAAAAGCCCAATTAGTCCTAATTTTTTTATATAACAAACATCGCTAATTTGCAGAGCTTCTGCCTTAATTAATCCACATCTTAGTCTAGATATTTAAGGTAGACTACAGTACTTCATTACTATTCAAATGTTATTGTTAATTTTTCGTGCCTTTCTTGGAAAATTTCCAGGTCTCAAACTGATTATGGTTCTAAATTTTCCCTAGTTAGCATGACACAATTTCAATATTATTTTAAAAACTGAAGCTAACGAAATAGGTCTAAATGAAAATTATGTATCTTACCCATTCCTGATCTGTCCATACTGCTCTGCATACTGCTGAGTTCGGATGTTTCTGACAATGTTGCATCCATCTCCTCCATATTGTTATGTTCACCACCACTTCCACTTGTACTCGTACCAGATGTTGTTGATGTCTTACTAATTGTTAGACTAGATCGAGCTTGACCATTTCGACCTAACAAACATTTACGGGGAGTACTGAGACTGTGGGAGCTTCTCTCTGATGAAAATGTGTCAGATGGTTGGAATATCAGTTTCGTTTCTTTTTTCGGTGGCATTGGTGGTTTGTCTTTCGATTCGCTTAATGAAAGACATTCGCTGCTGTCGATTAGTTGTGAGTCACTGCTTATGGTCATTTGTGAGATGGATAATTCGTTCTCTTGTTGTAGTTGATCCATTGATTTATTGATAGCTACTGATTTCTTGTTGTCAGTTGATAATGACAGTTCACTCGTTGAACTCTGTTTGCTATCATCTCGATGTAACAAGCTGACATCAATTGGTTCGCAGTTCATTTTTTGTGAGAGGTAAGCTGGTAATTTACTTCTCCTGGGTACAGGACTACTGAATGCTAAACCTTCAATCGGTGCTGCATTATCAGTAAGTACAATTCCGTTATTTTGCTCAACTCGCTCACTCACACTGAAACTCTGAGCTCGTTTATGTCGTAAATGATCTTCAGGTTTAATATCTTCATCACTTGTCTTGGAAAGTATTGGAATTGTTTTATTGTGTGGTCGCTTAGTATCAGCTTCAATGAACATGTAAACTCCTGGTTTCTCCTTTGGCTGCGATTTCACTTCATCAGTTATCTCTTTATTCTCATCACTTTTTGGTGTTTCCTTTGTTTCAAACCATGTTGGTAATGGTTGTGTAATACCAGTGATAGATTTCTGTCTGGTATGTTCAGTCTTCGGTCTGGCACCAGAACCCTCATTAAAATCAATAAACATGGAGAACATAGAAGTTTTATTGGTTGAAGTCTCATTATTATCATTACTCTTCTCCATTTCTTCTTTTTTCAAATCCAAGAAATATCCAACAGCTAGTGGTGCATTATCAATAGATTTAACACTACTTTTCCCTGGTTGGTCTTCAAATTCAACTGCCTGAAGTGAACTTGAGATGACTGGAACTCTATCAAGTTTTGTTCTTGTGTTGTCATCTTTCAATGCAACCTCAGCAGCAGTAAGTCCACCAGAAACAATTGGTATGGAATCAATATCAGTAATATTCTTGTACGATGGAGTTGGTGTTTCGTTACTGTCAGTTTTAATAGTTTTCTTCGGACTTTGCCATGACCTTCTCCTGCTCACTCCTCCTTCTTCTTCATTAAGTGAATCTGTAGGTGACGGAATATCTGAGTCAGTTGTCCCAATCTGTTTCTTCTTTGGAGAGTCTAATTCTGACTCCAATGACATAATACTGGGATTTAAAATATAAGCGAAAGTTCCTGGATGTTTTTCATTTTGAGGAAGATTGATCTTTGACATGACTTTATTTCCAATTTCCTCAGAAACAGTAGTTGTTGCTTCTACAACCGGTACTACTGGTACAGGTACCGCAGATTCTTCAACAACTGGAACTGGTTCGGTAACCTCATGTTTTGAATACTGATGAATGGAGTTCTGGAACAACATGCTGCCTTGTCGTCGTTCATTTTCTTGGATCTTAATCTTCTCTGTTGTCGGAGAGAGTATGTCAGGAACTGGTGGAGTAGATTCATTATCACTTGATACACCTCGTAATAAAGCATTTCCACATTCACTGCAAACAGTATTGGTGGAACAAGGTGTTTCAGTCCCCACATTTTCATTTGTATCTTGAAGCATCAGTGAATCTTTGGCAATATCATCATCAGTTTCTTTATTCAAGTCCTCTGGGATATCAGTTGAATCTTTATTTAAGTCAGATTGTGGTACATTGTTATCAGCTACCTTCAGCATACAGGGCAAGGGTGGCTCTTCTTCAAGCAAACTAGCAGCATCAATGAAGTAATACTTTGGTTTACTGGGTGATGTATCTGAATTTGGTGTTTCAACGTTTTCGTTTTGATCAGTTTCTTCCTTTGCCTCAACTTTAATCTTTGCTTCCACATGTTCAGGATTTTGACCTTCTTCATTATTTTCATCACCTGGGACACCTTCAATTTCATCTAGATTATTTCCATTAGCAATATCAGCTTCATCACCGTTTCCATTTTCATTTTCCAAAGGTGAGAAATCATAATTTAGATCCATGGCTTCATCCTGAATATTTTCTACCTTTTCCATATCGCGGAATAAGTCAGCAAATATCATGTTCGATTCTAGTTCCTCAATAGCACTGCAAGCTTGGGCTTCTGCAAATGACTGATAAGGAAACAATCCCAATTTTTCATCAACTGGTGATGGACTTGGTGTTTTGAAATTTTTAGTTGTTTCTGTAAGACCTAAACAGTCAAATAGAGGCGTGGGAAGTTCAACGCAGATATCATCCAGATCAAGTAAACTAACAGATTCAGATCGTGGTTTTGATGATGGTTCTGAAGAAGATTGTTGCTTGCCAAATAATTCATTTAGATGTAACTGACTCCGACGTAACTTCACATCATCATTTCCGTCAATATCAACCAATTGTTCCGTGTCATGATCCTCTGGGATAATTTTCTTCAAAACTTTCTGAATATCTTCATCATTTTCTTCATCTGGAAACATGAGTGTATCTGTCATAACTTCCAATACTTCCTCACGAGTCATCTCGTATGCTCCTTCACGTTCATTATCATCTTCTGTATCCAACATGGAACTTATGGGTGAAACCAGATCTTTTAATTCACTATCTGCCGCAATAGCAGCGAGTGTTGGACTGCTATCGACAATGGCAGGTTGTACGATATTGCTATTACTGGCGATATTATCATCTTCTGGTGATAACACATCCGATTTCCCATGTGAAGAAGCATTGTCCTCTGTTGACTCACTAACAGACAATTTTCCATTATCTTCCATAGATTCACTAACAGATAATTTTCCATTATCTTCTATGGACTCAGTGACAGAGACTTTTCCATTTGAGTTTTCATAACTCATCATTTGATCATCTTCTTCATTAAACAACTGTGGCAACGTATCTTCAATATTATTCACAATACTTTCAATGTTATTTGCAATATCTTCAGTGTTATTTGCAATATCTTGTACTATATCTAGGACTAGTTCTTCATTATCACATTTTGAGTTCAACAAAGCTGCAGGAGATTCAGTGTTGCTATTTGGCACAATGTCAGGTTTGATGACTGTGTTACCGTTGTTATTTGTTGCTGCCTGGTTTTCTATATTGTTGCAGTCATATTCAGCCATTGTGGAGATGTTATTGCTTGTACTTCGGAATGACTAGGAAGCATTATCTTCGCAGATGTGGAGTAAAGTCAAGCATCTCTCCTGGAAGAACAAAATAAAAAAAAATTAAATTTTAAAACATAAAAATAGCTAATTGCAATATTTTAAAAGTATTTTCAAGATTTATCATAATAAAATACATAATTATGTAGCAGCAGTAAATTTTCTTAACTTTTTCTGGATAGTGATAATTTCTGATAAATTAACCTCATAGATCTAAATTGTAATAAATAAAGCTTTTTATTTTCTCATTTTTAAAAAACAAAAATTGTTATAGCCTAAGCTGCACTTTTGCTGTTATGTAATTCATATGGTCACAGCTTTACACTTAGCTGTATTCATGAATAAATTGCTTTCGCTAGACAAATTAAAATTTTTATCGATCCACTCTTTCGTAGATCTTCCCAGTCATTAATGCAAGTAACCTTTTTAAATAGTTTGCAGTCATCTTCATAAATGAGATTTTCTGAGGATATATTAACTCCGATATCATTCATAAATATTACAAATAGTAGCAGCCCCAAGACTGAACCTTGGGGAATGCCACTTGTGACCCTGGAAGCACAGGACATGGAGTTTTTGTATACAACGAATTGTTCCCTATTTGTTAAGTAAGAAGATAACAGTGAGTGAATGTTACCAGCAACTCCAAGTGCTGATAATTTGGCCAGTAGTGCATGATCAATGGTTTCAAACGCTTTACTGAAATTGATTACGTATATTACATCTACTTGCACACCTTTCAGTAAAGCATTCCTAACAAAAGTTGAAAAACAGGTCAAATTTGTAATTGTTGACCTGTTTGGGGCAAAGCCATGCTGTTGAGGTGTGATATAATTATGGAAATATGTACGAAGAGAAATATGTACCATATTAATTTTTCGAAAACAAGGGAGATAACACAAAGCTTAGAGATTTATCTGTAATTAGTAAAAAGGCGAAGGTTACCAGATTTTAAGATAGGAACTACTAATGATTGCTTCCATCGATCAGGAAAAATGCCTTTGGACAAGCATGTGCTGTATATTATATGTAACGATTCGGATAGAGATTTTGCACAGTTTACAAATAAGACATTGGGTAGTTTATCAATTCCGCAAAAATATTTTTTTTCTCGTGATTTCAACAATTTCATTATATCTTCGGAGGTGAAATTTATCGATGATATAGTGTCTTGATTATCAGTTGTGATATTAGGTGAGCTTGCCACCGGATTTTTATAATTACTTGCAAAGTAATCATTAAATTCTTTGCTTATGACAGTATGGTCATTCATGAAATGGTTTTGGTCTGAACAATTTTGGGCTAAACTTTAACTGGTTTTTCACTCGTTTTTATGTACAGTTGATAAAGCCTTTTCATTAATAAAGGCGAAACGTCCTGAAGAAATATTGCGTTTCAATAAGTGGTTAAACCCAAGCAGAACTATTTAATAGAAGAAAATGCCACTTAGCCTCCGTAGTAATAGTAATTTGTCAATAATAAGGTACCTGATAGGTGTTAAGAATAATTTAATACAAAATAGTTTGAACATCTTATTTATTATCATTATAATCCCTCCTGTGATTTGAATTCTTATCATAATTATAAAGAAAATAGTAAAATGATCGAAAATCTTGCGCTGATAATCTGGCAACTTATTTTTGCATTTATAAGCTTTTAGTAAAAATGATCTTGCACAACTACTGTTAGTCATAGGTGAATAAATCTATGTTAATATCTTTTCTACAATCTTAGGTTACGCTAATCTCTTATTTGGGTCAGGTTTACATTAGTCAGACAGCAGGTTTACATGCAATTAGACTGTCTTGCCTCATACTCATGGATGTCTGGTCCAAAAATTGGCTTGATCCAAGCTAATTTCTGGACCAGGAAGCTACGAAATAAGACAAGGTTCGATGGTCTGAAAGCAGACTAGTTTTTTTTGTAACTGAGACTAACATCGTCAAATTATTAAAAACAGCATTCCCGAATAAATTATACTAACATTACATTAACTAGACCTATAACATGCAAAATTAAGTGGATCATCTTACCTTTTCACCTAAGAAGTAAAAGCTGTAAAACCACTTTGAAAGTTGAACACTCCTCACCCCTGTGTGGAGGCCATATTGGTTTTGATGACGATTCGCCCTTTTCTTACGAAATACGCATGTTCTTTATCCTGATCGATAGAAAACCACACGCGCAGAACACTTGTCGTACACGCAGCACTTTTAGGATAACTTTCGTTAGACATAGATTTCCGATTTTTATAATTATATTATTATAATTCAATGCTCCCAACGGTAAAAAAATATAACTAAATAATAACTTAATTTACTTTCGTTCTTTATAAACTTGCCGATAAAAGAGTGGGAATTTAAAACATTCCACAGGTCCACATAACGAAGGGGATGGTGATACTATGCTGTAGTATTATCGTACAACGAAATATAACAATGCTGATGATTTAGGCCTATGTGCTATGTCTTGAATAAGATTATATATGCCAACGTGAGAAGTCTGCACCATTCTAATCAGCCAATGACCCAACTTTTGACATTTTCAAACATAAATATTTTATTATAACACTATCAAGCAGGAATAAGCATCAATTCCCGCTATCTGCACTCCACCTATCTGAATTCACCATAATTATTATGATCGAATTAGAAGCTGTTAAACTAGATTAAATTTTATTAATTAATATTGATCCATAGTCGTGTCATTGCTTCTCCGCACGCTGTTCAGTGATGTCGCTAGGGGGGGATCAAGGGGTGCAAGTGCACCCCCGTCGGGCACGAAAAATCTTTTGATATAGTGTTGATATCCATGGGAACCCAACCACTACTTTCTTGTGTAAAAAAAACTAGAAATTTCGCGTTCGGACTTCGTCCTCGCGATATTTCATCCTATAAACTATTCGTTATTGCAATTTATTCTTTTTTATGGAATTCATCTTCTTCTTCTGCCGTGGCCCCATCGATGCAATGCATGAGTTGAGCAGAATAATGTACTGTATATAGATTTCAATCAGGGGTGACGCTACCCTTTCCCCTGACGTGGGGTCCATCTTCCCTGATAGGGGCCGGACACTGTAATAATAAACTTTTATTAAAAATGACCGTTAATCTGATGCCTCTGCCGGTTGCCCGGTTTGTCCTTTGCCTTTTTCAAATCTTTAAAGATTAAACTCAATGTCTTTCAGACGCAATATACATTTCAAAGATAAGAATAATATTCAAGTCCTTATAATAAAAATCACTTTTTTGTGCTGTCAAATTTTTTCTCTCTTTTTGTCTATGCCATTCTAACGAAAGAAAAATTATAGCTGATAAAATTGAAAATCTAAACAGTATTTCTACAACTAATATGAAGGATATATGCAGAAGTATTACACTGTTCTTCGATGGGATGAGAAATATGTCACAACTCCGCTTATTACTTTATTTCCTCCACATGTTTCGAAATGTACAGATCCTCATCATGAAAATGAAATGTTTGTACATTTCGAAACATGTGGAGGAAATAAAATAATAAGCGGAGTTGCGGCAAATTTTTTATCCCATCGAAGAATTTTTATGCATTACTTATTATTTCAGATGATGAGAGGAGAGGATTTTACAGTATAAATCATTGCTAAGAAATAAGCTACCATTATTAAAGAATTAATTTTTTTTTACTAATGTCCCCTGCCTCTGATATCTAGCTTCATACTCATACTAGTAATCAAAGTGAATACAATTGATAGCAGATATCACATACTTAAACCGTATTTCAGCAGGAAGTTGAATAAACGTCATAGTGTTCGTATAGGGAAAAGTGAGAGGACAAATCCCGATTTCGAAATTTTGGTTTTTTTTTTTTTCGGTGCGAAAATTCATATCTCCTTCCCAGAGGAAATTGGCTCAGCTCCCCGACTGAACAAATTTCGTCCCCGAAGGTATATAATTATAAGAGATCCGATGGATACACCATCAAAAGTACTAAACTGTGCTCTCTAGGTTACCTATATAACAGGACTCTACGACTAACAGCATCAGAGACTCATTAACGTTGAATATGAGCGCCCTATACAACCAGCAGAGTGATGTAATAGTTTTCAGCCTGCTAAACATTTTTTCACAGAGTTACAACATCTACATTTAAATTGAAACTATATGTACTGTCATCATAATTTTACATAAAAATAAAAATAATGAAGTGAAAAAATTAACTTTCTCCAAAATCACATTGCGAGAAGAAATTCCAACATTTATTATTTATTTGTTGGCAATGGTGGTGATTTTATAAGTTTGTTCATCGTGTTGAGAAACAATTTGAGGCAGATCGTTTGGAAAATTATCATGAAGATACTAACTAGTACTTATACGCGTTTTTGAAAATTAAATTGACATAATAATAAATAAAACAATTTATATTTATTTCAACATCACAAAGCAAAATCATCCATTCTCACAATCTGCACTCCAGTTAAATTTACCAACTGGATTAAAAACTGTCATATTATCACTTTTCTCCAAAATATTATATCCCCATAATTTCATTGCTTCTTCGCACGCATTTTGAATATTAACGACCTGATCGTACTTTAATCGAAATCTCCAATTTAAAGGTGCTGTTTTCGAGTCTCTGAAAGTACTTGACACTCCACCCTTGTCGGATTTCGTGTGAGTATCAAGAAACTGAATAGTTCCATTGGTATAGTCCAAACGGAAGAATTCAAAGAGTCTCCTGGATTTGTTGTAGATATCCATGGATAAGTCTTCGTAACGGATTACTCTGGAAAGAAACAAGGATTCCTAATCAGTGAATTAAATCTTATATATACAGGGTGGACTTATATATACAGGAAGAACAGGTGGTTAATTAAATGTTATATAATATACAGGTGAAAAGTATTTGGACCGATTTTCAAATTATAATTTCTCAAACACTGTTTAACTTAGAGTTCTGATTTTACTACCAAATGAAAGCACATGTAAGGCTCACAATGCATTATATTTTGCATCTACTTGCGAAGGTGTTGTTTCCAAGGTGATTTCTTAAAAAGTGTCAGAAACAAAGTTTTAAAATGAAAAGAAAATGAAAAGTTAGATTATTTTAAAAAAAAGGTTAGATAATGGATTTTTATTTTCTATGAAATATGTTATTCTCCAAAAACGTGGAATAAATAACCTCAGCAACAATCAATTATTGCTTATTGTTGTCATAATCATTTCTTATTTGAAGAAGCTGATAACCGCCATCTGGAAGCAACTCTTTCAAATGAGGTTTCAACAATCATTTCAAATTACTTTTTTTAGTTATTGAGTGGTGTGACCGATAAATATATGGAGGCCGCTTTAAACTTTCCATAAAGAAATACAATTTTATGCCCGTTCTTGACGTTGAAAATTAATTTTCTTCATTTTACAACTTTTATTTATGACACTTTTTATTAAATCACCATGACAGCGACACCTTGGCACCAAGGCACAGAATGTGCAGCACTGTTTGAAAGGGTTTTACTCTTTTACATTAGATTTAATTTGGTAGTAAAATCAGGACTCTAGTTTAAATGGTTTTTGAGATATTGGAATTTGAATATCGATCCAAATACATTTGGTTCACCCTGTAATACGATAATTAATGCAAAATATATAATGTTTTTTAGGCAATGAAGGTACGGTAAATCATTCTACCCTTATAGGCTTATTCAAAAACCTAGCAGTTGATATAACACTAAAAGACGAAAAAAATGGGAAATGTAGAAAATTCAGCTTCTACAACGAGAAATCGAGGCTTTAATATTAAAATATTTTCATTTAAGGAATTGGGTTTATAACTTACTCAATTTTTCCTGGATATTGCTTGATCATTTTATTTGCTGCAAAATAATCACTGACCATATCAGTACATAGATGAAATGGATCATCACAGTCAGGGTGGCCAGGACACCAATCCTTTCGTCTGCTACGAGATTCTAATGTTCCTCTGGGATCACGAACAAGGAGAAGAACTCGAATGTCGAAGCTACATAGAAAGTTAAAGTGTTATTTGTTTAGGAAGTTCTCTATAGAGAAGGAGAGTGTTACTGAACATTTTCTTTATTTGACTGAGAAAACTAGTCTCTACATTATTCGTTTCATTTGAATTTTACATCACTTTTGACTTTTCATGATGAATTGTTTTCTGACATTTTATGATGCCTGAACAATAATGCATGTTTCAAAGTCAAAAATGAAGTGTAATTAAAATGAAAGGGATTTTAGAGGGTTCTTTTGTACACCCTCCCTCAAACATAAATATTAACCCAGTTATGTTCTACACAGTACTGTATAAATGAGTAAATCCCCAACCCCTCCAACACATCAGACAAGACAAACTCCCAATTATAACATGAGTCAGATTAGTAAATTAAAAAATAAAATGTTGCTAATTCTCCACTAGAGAAAATATATCGTCTTTTAACAGAATGCTAAGGAGGTTTCTCGTTGTTCGATTCTTGCATGAGAGTAAATCGTGGAAATTAACTTTCTGGTTTAATTTATTTAAAAGATATTGTGCTGTATACAACACGCATCTAAATCTAATGGTATTACACATTTTCAAACGGAATGGTAGAAATTGTCTTGCTCGTCGTGGAGGAACGTTAAAGGATATGTTGATCAGAAGATCCTCGTTTTTAAAAGTTCCCTGTACCAAGCTGAGTTGAAATAATAAAGTCCGAACAACTCCATAGTTATAAATTGTGGGTAAGTCTAATAAGTCTATATAGTTGTCTCTATGAAATGTTATACACGATTTGTAGCATAAATACCTCACGAATCTTTTTGTGGTTTCTCTATAGCAATATTTTGAGTTCAGCAGTGTTAGGCAGAAACATTTCCAAACCGTAAACAAGTTGACAAGTCTAAGTCTAAGACAAGTCTAAGTCAAGTTCGAAGTCTACCTATTTCAGAAATATGGAAGGTCAGTTTTTAAGTAGGCCAAGAAGTCTTAATGCTTTTGATGTAATCGACACAATATGTTTATTAAATTTAAAGTCATCTTGGAATATAATATACCCAAGTCAGAAAATGATGTAACTCTTTTGATACTACATCCTTACTAGTGATTGCCATCATAGTGATTGCCAGCTTTTGAGTTAGCAATGGACATCCCAGTAATGATTTATAACTTTTAATATATCTGAGTCATTATAGCGCAGGTATAACGTCAAATACGTGACGCTCACATTATAGGATTTTAGAAACCTCCAATATGGCATATGGATAGAGAGTTACGCTGCAAAAAGTGCTTATAATCTGATACAGAATAATCCATGATTATCTCTAAAAAAAACTATTTTATTTGTCATCTTCAATTATCAGGTAATTCAAATTATTCATATACACACCTTATACCTACTTGTTATTTTCAATTAAAGGAGGAATCAAATTCATTCTTAATCTCACAGTTTTCATAACTTGAAATGGAAATGTTCTGCAAAATGGTTCCAAAAACTCAGGGTCAAAGCAAGGTCCCTGATTTTTTCCAGCTTTACATTTGTTCCAAAGTCTCGGATTGAACGAAAAAGCCCAAGGATGACTTCTGGAGAATTTCAAAAAGTCACCTGATGAAAAATAGGAAAGTTGAATTTTCAGATGTAATCATTAGTAAATGCAATTTGATTTCTTTTATTTGACGAGTATATCATCAGTATCATGTTAAATTAAAAATGAGAAAAACGCGACAGCCCAATTATAGCTCAGTTCTTTAAAAGCTCAGTTCTTTCCCTTCATGATTTTTCTTGGGCATGGAGACCTGTTCGTTTGGATTAAACATGATTGCGTAAGCATTAGGTCCTCTTTTTACTTATTAACACGTTAATTTATCGTCTATTGGCGAAATAGTTGTACGGAAATATTGTACCCGCAGAGTTTTAACAGAAAATTGGTGATTCCCATTCTTAAAAATTAAGGTACCTTTTCGGAAGATCAATTAGGCGAACTCTGTGGTCGTCTCCTTTTGTTAAAACGCCTTTGGAACGAATTTATCAGCATTCATGACCATTGAGAAATAACAATCACTCAAATCTTTATAAACTGAACAACTGGGAATTCCCAGCTCATTAGCTCATTTGCAATTTTGATAAATAAATTGCTGTATGATTTTCAAGTCCCTATATTTACGAGTTTCATCATTATTTTAGACTTGAACTTGTTAATGATGACTTCTGACATATTTCGCTAATTGCCCACTGGGAACATCAACTTTCAAAATATCAATCTTTGATTCTAATAACTCCCTTAACATCTTCCCCATAAAATTCCAAGATCTTCTCAGTATTTCTGATTGGCTATATTAACATTTTTTAATAGATCTTGATACAATATTATTGTTAATGTTTTTACGTCATTAACTGCGTGAATGAAAATTCGCCGCTGAGAAAGTACATTGGTAACAGGTTCAGCAGCTGCTGCTAAGCAATGGAAGCTGTGTAAGCTGCCAAAAAAAATGCTAACATGTATTTGGTTCCAAGGATATACCTCATCAAATGACATCATGATGCATCAACAATTTAGAGAGAAAAACGAAACGATAGGATACTTTATGATCGTATTGCATCCTATTCAAGTTCAAAAGTGGAGTATAATTAGGGTTCCTACGAGACCGAGACCGAGACCAAAAAGCCTGGTCCCGGTCTCGGTCTCGTTTTACCATGCCGGTCTCGGTCTCGAAAATTTAAAGTGGTCTCGGTCTCGGTCTCGACTTAGTGGTCTCGGTCTCGAATGTATGGTCTCGGTCTCGTTTATGAAGTCTCG
>JAQIWE010000311.1:0-24240 GCA_034698565.1 Campodea plusiochaeta
CTTCTTGTGTCTTCAATGGTCAAAGGCTGCTCTTTACTCAATAGAGGTGACTTTTCATGTAGTTGAACAAGAGGAGAAGGCTCTCTCTTCAGTTTTTTACATGTTGTTTTTCTCTCGTGTTTATAACTTAAGAGACTAATGATATTTCATAATAATTAATATCTTTTGGTTCTAAAACACCGAATATACATTGACATTGTCAAAAGTTTGCCAAAAGTGGGACCAAATAAAAATACGTTCTTTATTTAAATTACCATCAAACAATATATTTTATTTCTTCATCCAACTGTTACAAACACTATAATACAACATTCACTTATTTCTTTTATTTCAATTATCCATTCGCTAGAGTGCATCCGTGTTTTCTGTAAACATACTTTTAATGAATTGGTTGTTTAACAACTAAATACTCTTTATCATACATTATCATCTTAACCTTTGGCGAGGTGACAACTACATTACAGGACAAACCAGTTGTAACCATTTTGAAACTTCTGTGGAATATAAAACCAAATGTTGTAATAGACCGAGGAAAATTCTGTGACTTTCTACAATTGTCCACAATCGAATTTTTTCTAACAAAGACCACGCTTGTTAAAATCTTTCTGTGATTCGGATGAAAGAATAGAAATATATATCGTATAGCAATCAAGCAGAAAAAAATATCCGCTCACAGCAGAAATTTGTGGTTGAATACGCTTGACTAACAAATAATAAGCCTACGGTCAAATATGCTCCCCAACACTAATAAACGACGAATCATCATCAGTTAAGGCAAAAAGCAATCAATCGTGGGCTCAGAGCTTCCCTCTGGATTTAACACGTGGATTTTCGATTGAAGGTTACTTTGCTTTTGTTTTAATTTTTTTTTGTTTTAATTTCATTTTTCATATTTGTGCTATATGGTTTTCATATTTTAAGGAAAGAACAAAATATGGGATCAGAAGATTGAATCACAATTTCTTCAAAAATAAAACATTGTCGAATTTGAAAATCGGAAAATATTTAACAAAGAAAATTGATTTATTAAGATAAACATATAAGAAATTTTATTTAATATTTCATAATATTTTGGGATGGTTACTAAATGCTAGCTGTATTAGAGTTTCTTGTCACTATCAGAAACAGTGTCAGAAACACTTCCGTATAGCTTTGAGTTCCAATGTTCCATCGAACTTTACTCCATCTCTCCTTATTACATTTGGCAAAACTGTTTAGGCGTATGAAAAATAAACACCACTTTGATGTTTTCGGTCTATTTAGTTCAATTAATAACTAAAAATAGGCGTGGTACCAATTTTTTTGTTATATAAAGAACGCTGAAACAAACAAAATCATTGCGTTCTTATTTCTTATTGGATCTTTCAACCGGACACACGAGGAGTATATATATATTTCTCCACATCGTAATTTACCATTAATGAACCTTAATTGCTAATGCCGTAAGGAATCAATAGAAGTTCATCACCCCCTATAAGCAATAAACAATACGTCGCCGGTGATCGGCATTGAAATATATTTATTTCATTAAAGAATGTTGTTTAGACAATAACACAAATATGTCCAGGGAGCCAGGCCAATATTATAAATACAGCCTGTCCTTTTTTATTGCATAGGAAAAATCCAAGGGGAGGAGTTAAGTCCAGAATAATTTAAACAAATGGGAGATAGTCGTAGGGATCGTAATTGGCCTTGAAGCCCGATGAGTTACTAAAGGAATATGAACCCGGGTCGTTAACGTCAGTTATTGGTGGATAGATTATTGCCTTGATGTTGATGAGGAATAGGAACATTATTATAAGAAAAAAATCGAAATAATAGGAAAATCGAAGGTCAATCGAGGATAGCGGCATAGATGAAAGAAAATTGATATGAACTTCGATGTTCACATTTGTAGTTTTTAATGTCATTATCTTATTTCACAGCTTAATAAAATATTTAACGTGATATTAATAGTAGCGCCTGGAAGCACTTATCTTCTTTCAGTTCTCTAGTAAGAACGACAATAGTTGCGAGAGAAGAAAAGTAACATTGGATAATATAAAGAAATTATCTAAATTATTGAAAAATGATATACAAAACACAATAACTATCCCACGTAATGCGTCTGTTATTGATACATTTTACAATAACAAAATATTATACTACTAAAAAAGTGTGAACTCATATCCCACACAATATAACGTTATTTATAAAAAGATATATGTAACCTCTAATGTATTTTTCCATAATTTTCCTTTACATTAATTTCCCTTCAATATTACCCTATTGACACAGACATCTTAAAATTTTACTACAGTTCATAACATCAAACTCTTTTACCGCGCTTCTCACTAAAATTGCCATTAATCAACCCTATTAAATTTGAATGCCAATACAATTTTGACAACCAATAGTTACTTTTAATGTTCCTTTCTTTTATTATTTTATAACATTGGCTCCGCATGGTCGCAGGCCTTGAAGATTATGGCAAAGGATGTCAAAGATGAAAAAACGAGAAAGAAAAGATGGACTGAAAGGGGGAGTAAAGTGTTTTGAGGGAACATCGGATAAAAGAAAACCGGAATTGTTCTGATTGGCCAATTTTTGTATGTGAGAATTGAGTTTTATTGTATTAGTAAACCGTAATTATGATTTTTCAATCACGTACCTTGGAATCGGTTTTGGGATAATTCTAGTAATGTTTGATTTAGTAGACAGTAACGTCTGCCTTTTATTGAATTTTGAAATTAAATTTATTTGAGCAGGTAATATATGCATTATTGTAATACATGTGTGAGTAACTTATGCTTAATCAGCATATTAATAATAGTACGTTACCGTTCCGTGCATCTTGCACGATACTCTATGATTACATAAATTCAAATTTTAAAAATTGTAGTTTGGAAATCATGAATTTTGTTTCACCTCTTGTCCTGTTCCAATGAAAATTTTAAAGTATTTGAGTTGGTTAGATTCAGTTGCGACAGTTTGCGATAATTCAGTTCTTCAGCGAGCTCATTGCTGAATATTCAAATTATTCCAGCATATTTTTTCTAACATCATAAAATATCTGTCTGAACCTCGATATGGTAAACGTCCGATTTGCACACAATAAATCTTTTGAATCCTACTGAGAGGGAGCTTGGATGTTATGAACTAACAGAGTTTTATCGCAGACAGATCATTGAATATTTTTAATCTAACTGGACCGGTGAACTTTAAACGATAGACACTGTCAACTACCCCAACAGTTTCCTTTGAAAGTCTTGGCCACGGAAACGAATAGAAGCAATCAGTCTGAACAAAAATTTAACCACTGCTCAACTGAAACCGGTACTGTTTCCCCAACTATTCAAATATTTCTCTAAAAATTTCGTGACATACACAAGAAATCAGGACTTACCTGTGGTTTTATTTCTCGTATTATTTATAATATATTTCCATTCTCATGTTGTCAATGCTGATTTGTGAAAACATATAACATGCTGTGCGTTTATAAAGTGAATAAAAGAAGTTAGCGGTTGCGCATGTACTGCTTCATTTCTTCAACAAAATATTGCGGTTATCGAAATAAGATATTTTGTAACATGAAATTCTTTAGGACAACAACAGCGTAGAAAATCCATGTATAACAAGTTCTCAGAATTTGGACATTTGTGGATGGTAATTGAGTTCAATAAAAAATATGAATGGAGTTATAAGTAGAATGGATTTCAAAAGTGAATAATATTTTTCGTCGATAATAAATATTCAAAGAAATTGTTTCACATCCGAAGTTTTATGTAATGAGACAGTATTTCAATTATAAGGAATCGATAGATAATGGTTATCAATAAGCAAGACAGCCTAGAATTTAGAAACCTGAGGAACCTTGAGTTCCTCTATAATTCTCATAATTATATTAAACAATGCTGAGGTAATAAGATGTATCAAAATTCTTATGCTTTTACAGATTAGCCGAAATAGTAATGTACCACTAATGTTAAATTATTAAGTTGATATCACCTGCTGGAAATTACTATAACAAACCTAAGCTTATTTGTAAAATTTGGTTTGAATTTTGCTTTCTAGAATTCTGAGATAAGACTATATAACTGATATTTCTGTTTCTGTCGCAGTTCGACTTTTGATTCATTTAAGCAAATCACTGCACTAAAATAAATAAGACGTCAACGAACGTCAGCAAAAAAAATCGACATGGTGTCAAACAATGAGTTGACTATATTCTAAAATAGCAACCTCACTTTCAATCGAAAAGCTTTGCCATCAACTTTTAAAGCAACATACCAACCGTAATGAACCTTACAAGAAATTATCGACATTGCCAAAAAAGCAAACTGGGTGTATTTTGCGTTTCGATGATACGATAGGCTTCGACCCAACTTTTTCATCTGTGGCGTAATTGTTCGGATTTATTGACGTGTGGAACGAAGGTAGAAACGAATTCGACTATGGAATGTCGAACAGACGCGAATCGAATTCTCCGTGAACAATCGGCCGATGAAGCCTCGAGATTGGGAACTTTTTATTCCTTGGTTGGTTACTTTTCATTCGAAGTTTCTTTTTCATTATCTCTGTAGCTTTATCACCAGTGTTTTTTTAGCCAGATCTCCGAGAGCTCTTTTTCTTACTCCAGCTTCTCAACCAATTATTTGTATTCTAATTCGACCAATTTTCCAGACGTCAACTTCCTACAAATATTCACTTCAGTAATATCTAGATATAAAATGAAGTTGACGAGAACAACTTGAAAATGATTTTCAACACTATCAGTGGTATCGAAATGATTTGCGGTGATAGTAGTAACTTATAAAACTTAATAACATCTGAGGTTATTGCTCCAGATAAAATGCTACTAAATTGATATAAATGACTTTTTCACTTTTACAACACTATTTCCAGTAATTCATTCAATTTTACAACATCTTCCTGCATCGCGTGAAAAAAAAATCGACGACAAATAAAATTCATCAGAAAAAAGTGGAGAAAAACCACATCGCATGCGGAGGAATCAAAGCCATTGGAAAAAACCGCAGCCGTCAGAATGCCGTTGCTTGTAGTATTTATACACATCCAGACAACTAAATATTTTCTTTCTGTATGTTTTGACATATTATCTATTTTTATCCTTAACGAATTCGATTTGTTACATTAACGTGCATTTGTTACAAAAGTTGCAAACAAGGAAGTGCGCAATTCTTTGCGTTTTCAATTTGAATTCAATGGTTTTGTATATATTTATGGATGAATGATCGTGAAAGAAATATTCATTACTAAATGGTGTAAAGTATTTCTACGTTTAAATATATTTTTCATCGTAAAACTTCCAATTTTTGTGAGTACATATTTTGAAGCTTTGACTCACCGAATAAAAGGAGCAATTTGTAAGCTCAAATTTGGAAACTCCTGTTATTTTGGGAGTTTGTGTGGCACTAACGTGTTGAAAACGCAGCAATGAGAAAGTCCATGGTATTTTTAAATAATTTAGTACCTGTATTTCAAGAGCATAATTATCACAACAATATTATATAGAAACATAGTCGCTGGCAATATTCAGAAATAATAAAGAAACTTTACAGTAAAAGTAAAAAAAAATCTGGAATTGCACAAGTATGATAGATTTGAGAGAGAAAAAAACTTCTTTTCTACAATCGTATAAATTGTATTTGTTGGGCCGGTAATTTTTCAAACCATATTATTAATTTTACTTTTTTTAATTATTGACGTATCGTAATCGAATCGCTGCCTTCAAAAGCGGAATTGTAATCAAAAATCGGTGTAGTGGAACCATCACAAAACGCCCCTCAAATTCGTATTTATCAGCATCAGAAATTCAATGAAACATGATCCCTTTCTAGAGAAAAAAAAATCCTCGGTTCGGTTATTCTAAAGATATGTCAATACCTTCGGAGAATGATAAACACCAGATTTGTAATTTATAGGCTGGATTATTTTTACAATCGGTGGTAGTGAGCACACATTTTCTGACTTTGCTCCTGAATGCTGTAATCATATGGCTGAATATTTTAGTTCTCTTCATTAGGCAGCTTACGAGAGTATTAAAAACAGAGACAATACTGCTATTTTTATCTGATTATGTTTACTTGAACTTTACTTCCAACATAACAACATTACTCTCGAGTTTTACTATAACAAAATTATCTTATTTGACATTATTGATTCATTTATACATGCACTCTTTGGTGTTCTTACAGACTTTCAAGGATATTTGTCTATTCCGCAATATTTGTATTATTTATATTGTTATACTAATTACTAAATAAACATTGAAAACTAAATTTAATATAATTATATATATAATCATTATTCTAATAAGTAGAACTAATAATGTAAATAGCAAATATTGTTAATATTCGAACAAATATGCATCAAATATCATCCAGACCAACTGATTTGAATTTCCAACTCTCATTGCTGCTCATCTCTTTTTCTCCGAATGTTATTCTATTCTCTTTTCTCCAGTATATTCATCCAGCAGTTGAAAGTGTAGACATTGAGTAAGTTCCCCCTGCTGATCGCATCAATTGGGAAACACTTAGAGCATTTTTTCATCGTCAATGAAAAAGGAAGAACGAAACATAACCTAGAAGGAGAAAAAATGAATCGGCTGTTAAGTTATTGAGAGATGCAACATCCAGAAGAGCAGAAATTTATGAAAGTTTGTTGCCTGAAGGAAACCATGCTTCACATAATACGAGTGGCAAATGACACATTGTCCGATTATTGACGTTTGTTATAGACATTACAAAAATACCTATGGCCATTTCTATGTTACAAATAACAATGTATTTATCCCCTGAAAAAGAAATACGTTGAAATATTAACATTAAGTACATAAAATCAGTAAAATGTCCATTTCATAATACTCCGTATCAAGCTTACATCAGTAGTCAGGCAACTGATGCCAACAAACTGATGAAAGATCAGCAGAATCAATAGATACTGTATTTGACATTTTTTTAGATATAAATTGAATACTTTAATACGTGGTTGTTTTTAAAATCTGTATTCTCGCGCAAATAAACTAACTTAAATGGAATTTCACCTAGAATATATATTATACCAAACATCGCTTCCTGAAATAATACATTAAAATATTCATCAACGATTAGAAATCATATTTTCTTATACCCCCAAAACCCTTTCTAATTTCTCCCCATCACTTTTTGCTCTTTTGATTTCTCTGATATTTCTTGTATTGGTAGGTAATCTTAGCTTATTACTGCTCCCGTTTTGCCTTTCGTCAGCTTCCCCGTCTGTTCCAACTATTATGTGAGCATCCGGCCTAACAGAATGTTCTATTATATCCAAAGCTTTGGCTTTTACACAGAAGAAGGAAAAGGAGGGAGAGAGGGGATAAAAGGATGGTTAGAGGAATCAAGAATTGGAGCCATTTTTGGGATTGAGGAGGAAAAGTTTGGTCAAAGAATATATTTCGTGCGTGTTCGAGTTGTAAACTTTTCTGGATTTTCGAATTTTTGATTGGTTAAAAAGGATGTTTGTTTACTTGGAGGGCAGCTGGATAAGAGGTATCAGACGTGATATCTTCAGTTTTTGTATTATTAAAATGATGCATAATAACAGGGAATTATTTCTAGCGGTTAGGGTAATTAATGGAGTAAATTTTCGGTAACACCTTGAAAATTATTTTCTGATAATAATAGATGTTGAGGTCTTTAAAAATATGTAAATTTATGATTTGAGATTGAATAATCACAGTAAAAGTTTGGTGTTGCGAGAGAACAGACAATTTTGTACTTCCTAAATAAATTTTCTATATTTTTGAAAGAGTATCATCCTATTTTACTGATGTACATCACCTTCTGGTAATCTGACTTTATTCCATAATTGAAATACAAAAAATGTTTATAGTCAATGTAAAATTAAATTTCCAAAAGTATTTTCAATATGGTTACTTCCAACAAAATTAATTTGCAGCACAAATTGTTTGCATGAATAGAACGATTCTAATGTAATAAGAAATTATTAAAAATGATTAGAAGAGCCTTGATAATTCTCTTTCCCATTCACAGTTCGTTCCAACACTAGAATGAAGAATATTCGTAATGTTGCGAAATATTTAATTATTGTAATATACTAACAAGCTAATATTTCACATAAATATTTACTTGTTTTCAACCATCATTGTGAATATCTGAAAAATAAATTCCTCTTAATGATATTATCTGCGAACAAAATGTATTCGTGTTTTCCTAATTATAATGAAATAAATTGGTATTAGTCGGTTATACTTTAATTTATTGGGAAGAAAATGTTCTAAAATAGAGAATTTCCCAAGCCAAATTGCAATACATTTCAGATGTAAATAATAATTAAGAAGAATACTCCCAGTTCCGCAAAAAAGTTTTCTTGTATTTCTATGCAGTAACAATATTTTTCACATTTCAAATAACTTTCGTATCAACAAAATAATGAAGATAATAATTCAAATGTTAGTGAGATTTCTGTTGAATCTTGCTCTATATTATGTACTTTGATTTAATATATACAATATTCCCTGTCGATATCGATTCTATTATCGATGGAAACAGTCGTTGCAGATGATATCGAATGTGATCTGTCATAATGAATATAGTAATGTACATATCAGAATTTGATTATAGTATTGCATTCGTAAGTAATTGGATAATTTGTTCGTAAAATCTACCCCTTTATCTGTTTATATATATTGTCTCACATCAACATATATCCTCTCGATTTTACCGTGTCCAACATGATACCTATATACATCTGGACTATTCAAACCTAAAACTGCGGAATACGTACACAGAACCGGATGCCCTTACCATGTCCCATATTTTGAAAATATTGAATTCATACGTTGATCCGAGACACATAAACTCCAATTCGAGCGACACTTTCAATACCTCAAGACTTCTTTCTCGCTGTGAGTGCCCAGCCGAACGGAAAGACCGAATTCTTTTCTCTTTTCTCCGTTGTTTATTGTATTGTTAGGAAGCAAGAAATAAGTGTATTTGAGCATGAAGATGCTCTTGGATGTGCCAATGTCTCTGTTACAACTTTTTTGGGGAGAAACGGCACCTTATTCGGATTTAGATATAGGACCAACATCAGCAAGATCTCTTTATGGGTGAAATGTCTTTTGTTTTTATGGAGAATCTCGAAGATTGTACAAGAATTCGAATATTTGTACGATAAGATTTTTTTGTAGGTGTAGTGGGAAATTTCGGAAGTTTTTATATTACTCCGAAATGAATAACTTACTTTTATTAAAATTAATCACAAACATCTTGATTTTAATCTGTCTTGGATCAGCACATCATACATTCATAATTTCAATAAGTTGTTGTGATCATAATTATGTACCACAGTGATGTTCATGATATATCATACGAAAACAAATACTTCTTTTGTTCTGAAAGAAAATTCTACTGAAGAGTGATAACCAACTCCAATATATTAGCTCCAGAGGCTGCTATAGTTGTTCGACAGTTCATATTTTACATAGAATAGATTTCCCTTTGATAGTGAACTTATTCATTACAATCATGTTTAAAATATGTGAAAAATAATATTTAAACCGCCGATCATTCCTCCGGATATCTTGTGGTTTTACTGATGCATTAACACATCATCGTTACATTATGCAGAAATACGCACCACAAATTTTATCTTTTTCCCAATAAGACATAATAACCGCATTTATATGAGTCAGGATAAATCACTTCAAAAAATAAAGTCACCTATTTTTATGCTTCCGACCTTTTTTTACAACACTCGGAACACTTTATTATCGTTCCAAGCAGAAGCTATTATCTCGTCAAATTGGATCGATGTATAATACAGTACTTGGCGAATTAACGTGTCCAAGGTAAAGTAAGACTTGTGTCATTTTTTCATACTATACGTGTTCATGTTATTAGCAATTTTCGGTCTTGTTACATATGATCCCAGTAAAAAAAATCCAATAATAATAATAATTCGTTGATATTTGAATCCCAATTAGAGACTGTATCCTATACTCTTGAAATCTGAATCAGATATACATACAGGTGACTTTTTTGTTATTCTCTGCGAGTTAGAAAAACATGGTTATTAAAAAAATTGTGGTGAAAAAAGTTGAGGATGTATATATTCTGTATTTGATGAGTTTTGTATGTAATACAGGATTGGAAAAATTATACTTTTGAGAACGGTCATCAAAATGGCGGATAGGAATAATAACAAGGTTGGAAATACCACAGATCCGATGACAGGTTCAAATTTGTCTTATACTGTATCAGTAATGAACTCTATAGTTGTTCTATTAATGTATGTGCGTATTTCAAATAAGCAATTTTGTTGAATCGACTCTTATTTTTCTATCGTTTCAACAAGATTTGTTACATTGAATTCGACGAGTGTAAACTTCGTTGTCTAGATTGTCATTGACGACTGATATGCAGTATAATATTGGTACACAAGAACACCAGAAGATATTGTTTGTGTGCGGAGAAATCTTTTTATGGTTTCAACTACATTATTTTGTAGTATCATGATGTTGGAAATGAGATGACATGAAAATTCAAGAGGTAGCCAGTATTTGGACATAAAAGAGAAAATATTGGTCAAATGCTTGAAAATTTACTTGTAACAAGAAACATTATACATAAATTTATATTTTCTTCCTAATAAAATGTACTATTTACTTCAAAATCATGTTTGTAATTTTGAAACAAAACATCTGCTGTGCCAAAAAGGGTTGTTCTTAACAATGTAATTGTGACTCTTATTTCAAACCCAATCTCCCAAACTCCTACCATCTCCAATTCTCTTCTATAAAGACAACCAATTGACATGTGCTGTTTCACTAACGGAAGCCTATCCCTGCCATCAACACAATAATATTCATATGGGTGTGAAGACTATATAGATTCTAAACACTTCAACTTCTTATTTTTATTGAACGACGTCCGGATGTTTCAATAAGGGAATGACTTCACAAAATAACGTTCTTTTGTGATCACTTATTATCTTTTCTAACAAGACATCACAAAGATTGGGATGATGGGGGATTCAGGGGGATGTTTGGGGGTCAACAGGCGGACGTAGGACATTGGATTTGGGGTGTATTTGTATATGGTTAGAATAAAATATAGTAAGTTATTATATTTTATTAGTACCAATAAGAATGAATTATCCTGAAAGTTATGGTTCTTCTGAGTTATTAGGTTGAGCTCTTGATGAACTGAAACACTGAATACATTTTACCAAACTTTACGGTGCCTCATTATCAAGATTAGGTTCAAAATCCTTATCAACGAATGTTCTGACAATCAATTCCACCGAAATTCCTTTACACAAAGTATTGTGATTATGTGTTACCATAATTATCTTACAAGTCATAACAATATTGTTATCAAATATAAAAAGAATAATACTGTATTATGTCAATTAAATATTAATTGATTTTAAAATCCATACTAGCCATCACACAAAAAAATCTTCTGACTCTTCTCCCGAACCCCCACATCTGCTGCGTACACCTCTATACCCCGTAATCTTGAAGAGGATATGTCAAATGTAATAAAATGAAGCTAACATGTGATCATAATAACAATAAAGTAAGGTTCACACCTATTTTATCCGACATCATGTGTGTTTTCTTAACAATGTACAACCTGTCAAACACTAAGTACATGCTGTTGATTGCAATATTGAAATAAATTTAATGACACGATGAATATTGCTTTATTGTCAGTTATGGAAGAGAACATAATCATTATTATTATTATTATTAATCTTCGTTTTGTTTTAATGTTGATATAGGTTGACGGTTTGATAGATATTCGTTAAGAAGCTCAATTCAATTGAGTTGAATTGATTGAAATAATGCAAAATGGTTGATAATAATGTATGAAAGGAAAATAATGTAATCATTGAAATAATGATTTGGTTTTAGTATATGGTGTAACAGAAGGTTACGATTCGATTTGCAAAATATATTAAAATGAGGAAATTTCACCTGAAGTTATTTTAGTGAACATCTTTCTAATTTTGTTTTCTTTCTTTCTTTATAGATCGCTCAATTACTAGAGGACGTCCGACGTCTTCAGTCAGCATTAGCTCAACTGCAAGACACATCAGCTCAACAGATTAATCGTCTCGAAGAACAGATTGATCAGAAGAACATGAGAATGCAGGCTCTCGAAGCGAGACTAGAACAACAAAGAGATTATGAGGAAGTCAAACGAGAACTCAGGTAAAAATATAATTTTATTTATTTATTTAAGTTGTCCTATAATATTTATAACATATAGACTAACATTCAATTACATTCTGCAATATACTTTTGAATGGAACTGTTTTGTTAGGAAACAATGATCAGTATATTCTTTCTGAGAGAAATGGATTCATGTTTATGATTTTCTAGCTAATACGTTTCAAATCCACAATGAAAATACAAAATACTGTCAATATTTCAGCCAAGACCCATAGCTATTAAATACATTTACAAATAAATATTTCTGTATTTTCGTTGTGGATTTGAAAAGTATTAGATAAAAAATGATAAATGATCAGTATACTTTCTTCAAATAAATAACGTAAAACTAAAATATATTTTCCTCATTGATCGACTGTCAGACATTGATAATATTTTTTTAAAAGAAAAGAAGAACAATTAGAAGAGTTGAAAAATACTGTTGTATTGAAATAAAATTTCATATTAAGTTCTTCCATAAAAGTATACAATTATTAATCGCTATTCAAGAGAAATTATTAATAAAAATAATGAAATAATGAACACATCGGTTTCAACTACTAATACACTAAATACACTTTCTAGAAATGATATTAAATTATTTGTATAACAATTTGTTTTATTGAATGACAAATATCACATTTCTTTCTCATCAAACTCTATCAATATTACCAATAAAACAAACATTCAACTTTCGACAGATACACAGATATTTCCATGACGCACTTTTAAAAGCACTGACTCAATATTTTATATTGGCATTTATCTATGACAGAATAATAAACAAATATTTATCCCTGTCTTCAAATCCATCTATAATCCTAATAAAAGATAAAACCCTGGCATAAAAAACAATATAAACTTTCAGTGTGGAAATACCGACAATATGTAATGGATTATTATTAATCATTAAAAGTTTTATAGATTGTAAATAATATAAACTAGAATACATCCTTTATGATAAGACGACATTATGGGCGAGGTGAGGTTTAAAAAAAGTTTATTGCACTGATGAATGCTTTAATAGATATCCTCAATTCCTCATTCGACAAACTTTAATGGTTTTGGCAATCAAGGGAAATAAATATTTTTTAAATATGCAAAAGTGATAAAATAATTTTATTTGGAAATCTACGGGAAATACATATTAAAATGTAGTTTCTTATCTGAATCGATGTTTCTTTAATGATAAAATTAACTACGTAGTTTGCATTAATGGATAAATAAAAATCTTTTGAAGTTCGTATATTGTCTGAAAGACCTTAAAGATTTTCACTATTTTTTTTTTTTTTTTTAATTCTAACCTACGCTACTAGTAATTACCGGTATTAACGAAAAAAAATTGTATTTATTTTTAGTTAGGTTAAGTTTGTAATAGTAAAATACAAGCTAAAATTATAAATATGACTGATATCTCTTCTTTATAAAATCCAAAAGAAAGATGTTTAGACCTGCAAACCGAAATTGTGATGTTGGTCAAAAATTATTCAATACGTTAAAATTATTTAGGTGTTTAACATGGCTATACCTTCACTTTATATTTATTTAACCAAGTCTTCTTTTTAGCACTTTTCATTCACTGCGTAAAAAAGTGGCAATGGTATTTCTAATTATTGGCAAGTACTTGCTAAATTGGGAGTAGGCAAGTTTTATAATTTAATATGCAAGTCACTTTAAATCAATACTCTGTTGAAAAGAAGTTACACCTACAAGATTCATTGCGTAAGTCAAACTATGAGGTCACCAAAATAAAATAAAATATAATACAAAGAATTTATTATACTCTATAGAAATGAATATTCAATAAATAAAAGAAGTTGGTATATTCTGTGAAGTGCCGAAGACTTGGAGGAAATACGAAGAAATGTAATTTATTTTGTTATAAGATCTTCCCTGAAATTCATGGGAATTATTTATATTTTCGAATAGGAGGAATATCTTTTTCATTAATTTTCTTTACTATAATGATGAGCTAATCACTATATAAATAATATTTTAAAAATTATTGCGTGAACTTCAGTTAGAGATATGCATTGTTCTTTGTGCATTTTCAGAAGTTCAAATACTTCTATTTTTTGTTTTAAAGTAGTAAAATATTTCTTCATAGTTAGTAATAGAAATATAATAAATTACTTGAAAACATATGAATGGTAAAGTTGATGTTTTTATACAGAATTTCAATATTCGTTTTTAAACCCCTTTAACAATTTAACACTTGGTGAAACTACATTAACACAACTTAAATTCATCCAGAATTTACATCCTGGTTAAATTTCATTAATTATTTATTGCACAAACATCAGAACAATAAACGATAAAAACAAAACACAGACCTCCGCTGTGCACGTATCCATATAATTTTACAATCGAAATAATTTTAAATTAAAAAGATTCAGCGATATATTATTCTGATCTGGTTTTTCTGTTTCTATTTGGCCCCCCATGGCTAGCAAGTGGGTTGCAACCGGTTCAGTAAGATAGTTGAAGCAGGCGTAGTCACTTGTATTTATATCATCTGTATATCTATCATTGTACAATGAACAATATGGGATAATTTGAATAATGAATGTTTTATTTGGTGTATTAAGTAACATTGAATAGATTATGGTGATGGGCTAATGTTTATGGTTGTTAAATAAAAAGTGATGTTTGATTATATTTGAAGTCAGAAATTTGAAATTTTGACTTATTTTATTTTCAGAAATTGTTGGCTTATTTCTAAACAAAATTGAAAAAACTTTTTACGTGCAGAAAATGAATAAAATCTTTAAAATTAAATCATTTTTAATCGGTCACAAAAGTCGAAAATGTAATGCTTTCCTTCTTCTTTTTTATTTTTATCTCCTTGAAGTCGTTGTTATCAACTAAAGCTATGGGAAGAAAGGCGTCGATCATTTTGTCATTTTCCGCTAACTGTTAATATTAGACTAAGGCAGTAAAATGAAAACTGACTTTCAATTTCTATTAATGGATTTTATACTTCATTTCAAATCCTGGAGAAATTTAACCAGGCAAATTTCATTCTCTCGATTTAAGGTCTTAAGATATCGAACAGCTCTAACTACTGAACCAATTTATTCAGCTAACTGCTGAACTCGTTAATTCAAAAATAAGCACTTTCTGTAAGTTTACATTATTCATGTCTGCCTAGCACGATTTCAATACAATGCTGCATTTCCCTGAATGGGTAAAAATTCCGAGTCCCGATTAAACGTCAGGTAATATTCAGTGTGAAGGAACGTTTATAAGGACTCCACCCTAATACAAATGAAACATGTATGTGATGACTAATTATTTTATTGCATGCGCATAAGCCAAACCATATATTCCAAATTTCAGTCACATAATTTCAAGAAAAATCACGCTATTATATATAAGTACGTGTATTATATACGTATATATACAATGTTTGCATGGACATCATACATGATCAATATGATTTATGTTTACATCAGTGAAAATACTTTATTTATACTCATTTTCATCAGTTTAATGTGTTTACTGTGTTTTATGTATTGTTTTCATTTGGGGGTTACCTCTAATTCACAACTATATAATTTTTTAAAGGTGATATCGATGATTGATCATTTTGTTTTGTTCATACTTCGTTCTACTTTTGCCCCCTGATGTTCAATGACCCCAGCAATAATTCTTTGCTGCTGTTGTATTCTTTGACAGAAATCATGACGAAATGTAATTAAAATGTGAGATATTAAGTATATGGCAAGATTATATTTTCTAAAATAAAGATATCTTGCATTTTTCTTTTTCTTTTGTATAATTAGAGCAATGTCAACCAATTATTTATGTTTATTGCGAACATTTTGTTCTATTTGTATGAATTTCAAAACATTGCATGCAGAAATGCAGAAAACCTTCTAAGTTACAAAATATTTTCAGCGTAAATTTTATCAGTTTGAAATATAGAAAACGGAAATAAAATATATGATTATTATCTTTCTTGAAAAAAAATGATGTCCCATGCTTCCATCACGAAAAACAACAAAATAAGATGTAACCATACCGGATATTTTATGGAAATATTGTAAAATTAATGTTATTCAATATCAATAGTATTATATACATTATTTATTTTCACAAGCCCTTCCTTCGTAATATCTATTCATTTGTCAACATTATAGATACATAGGTGCACCGTGACATTTGCAAATACAAATTCAAGGTCATTTATGCTAATTACCTTTAAACGAGTTTCTTATTTATGCGAATTTTGTTCTCTTGGAATCAGAATATTGAAAAGGGGGAATAAAATTTAAGAATTTTATGGATTTTAAATTAATTTCACAGAATACATCATTATTTTCTTGTAATTATTTTAATTGAGTATTATTACATCACTGAAAGAAAATAGGTAAATTACGTGTACGTTGCTATTATTAATTATACGCAATTTTTCCAATCATATAAAACAGTTTTTATTTTTTAATTACAACTTTTAAATTGTGATTAAAGTTTCGGTGACCTTTAAACTAAGTTTCTTATACTATTATAAAAATATTCCATGGGTGTAAAAGTTGTATCCATCTTTTAGAAATTTATCTGATGGTTGGTTTCTTTACATATCTTTGAGTAAGACAATGTTATTCTTTACAGGTATACTTCATGTAAATAAACAACAGCAGCTGCTACAATTGCCAAAGTTTACTAAATTCCAATTCTTTATTAGACTACATTTCTTCGGAATTTTCTTTACCACGAATATATTCGCCTCTCCTCCCAAACATGTCAGAATTTTCTTCCAAAAGTTCAAAATCCTCTTTTCTCCCTCTGATAAAATGTCTGCTAGTTTCCATCACCAATCGCTCTTGTGATGTTCTGTCTGTTCGATTGGCTATTAAAGCTTCCTAAGGTACATCGTGTAATTTACCCCCTTCGCTCTGCTTGCCAGATATACACCACTCAAAGATGAATTCAGAAGAATAGTGGGCGAAATGAGAGGAGGAAAACTGGAATTATTGTTATTATTTTCAGTTTTTTTTTTTCGGTTTTACTTTCTTTTCCGAAACTGTAATTTATTTCAAGAGGCAGGGAAGCTGATGAATTCAAAAAGTTGTACTGAACGTTAATTATGACTTTTCAGTTATTATCTGATTTATCACTGAACTTCTTTGGAATCATAAGTATATAGGAAAATCATGTATCGGTAAAGTTCTTGCACAAAGAACTTATTTTCTCTCCACATTAAAAAAATTCACTAAATATCATGGCATTACATCCTTGTTTGTAAACAGAAGGGAATTTCCCAATGTACGTGATTGTGTAAAATGACGTAAATGTAATAAAAATGTAAAATAATAAAATAAAAGAACAAAAATGAAGGTATAAAATTGTTTCCACCGTATCTGAAACAAGTAATTAACTACAAGAACTTTATTTTCTGGAGTCTAAACAAGGGAGTATTAACAAGTTACTAATGAAAGAAAATTCAAATATTTTCTATGAAAAGCAATTTCATTTAACAAATTGAAAAGCAAATCTTTTATCTGCCCACCATCCATTTCCTATCTTTTAGCCCCTTTCGTGCCTGTAGGTAGCTTCGATCTCCCCCCCCCCCTTCCAATAATATAATACCTTCTTGTCTTAACGTCTCACCGTATTGGAAGACTTTTCATTTTAAGAACCGATGAATATAAAAAAATAAAAATACACTCTTTTACCCCCTTCATTTCATAATTAGCTTCAAGGGCAAATTTACCCTCTAACCCCCCTTCGATTTGAACCAATCATGATCGTTTTTGATAGCTCTCTAATTTGAGTTCGGAATCATTGGGAATAGATGAACTTGAAAAGCTTGATTAAACCGACTTTTTTTCCTTTGCAACATATCTTGTGCTGTCTGTTTTGGCCTCCCAGGCATGTTATAGA
Source organism: Campodea plusiochaeta (assembly GCA_034698565.1). Classification (NCBI taxonomy): domain Eukaryota; kingdom Metazoa; phylum Arthropoda; class Diplura; order Rhabdura; family Campodeidae; genus Campodea; species Campodea plusiochaeta. The sequence continues at coordinate 18,113 of JAQIWE010000311.1, forward strand.
TGATGTTGAAGAATTTTAAAATTTTTCTTCTGAATTTGATTGGTGGTTAATAAGTTATTGGTAGTAGGGAGGGTTCAAATACTTTTACAGAAAAAAAGGATTGGTAATTTTTAATGGAGGTTTACTACAAACGCTACTGAAGCAACTGTTCTTTGTTTACCAACAGGGGAAAATGTTCTCAGATATTTTTTTCCACGATATAATTCTGACAAAGTTTCAACTTTAAATAATTGTATTCGTTATATTTTTTTTATACAGTAATTACTTTATTCGCAATAAAAAACATTAAAAAAAAACAAAGCAAAAATGTATCATTAAACACTAAAACAAATGACCAGGTTTCTTATAACAATTTCCAATAAATTTTTTTCCTTTACTTTTCTTAAATATTTAACTATTTTTAACTATAATAAAATTGCAAGAACAACAAAATATGATTCAGTAGTTTCTTCTTTCATTGACACTGCACTCGATATATTCGCTAGTCGCTCGCTACATCTGGGAAGTACCATTATACACATTCGATGAATAGATGTTCAATCGCATAATTTATTAATTAGAAATCAACCGCATAAACTGTGTAGTGTATAATGCACCCGCATAATCGGGAATACGAACGATGGTCTATTCATTTGGAAAAAATACTTTTTGTAGAGTTCATTTGCTGGATATAAGGGTTAATATACCGAGTTAGTGACATGATCAAAGATGATTGTTCCATTGAAAAACAAATAAAATACTGGATTAATCCTTGAATATGTTATAGGATTTAGCAGAAAGATGGAGTACAATTCTTTATGTTATTAATTTATTTACACTGTAAAAATTGCTTAATTTACATTGCTGATTTCATGACATATTGATTGGTATTTTCAGAAATTATTAAATTTCTCTGCACAATTCTGGTCCAAGTATATTGAAATAAAGATTGTCTGCTCTAACCATGCCAACTGCTGTTACTCACAATATACTTTCTTTGCTGAAAATTATATTTTTATTCGTTTAATTCATTTTTAGATTAGTAAAGTGATGTGGTTAATTGTAATACGGATTATAATTAATTCCATTTTATTTTATATCAGTATTTTCACAGTCAACTAAAAATATCACTCCTTTTCAATAATGTTTTATATTTTCGTCTTTCCAGCATTATGAAAACTCTGGAATTTCCTTTGGGCGTTTCTGAGCCTCCCACAAAACCTCTTGAAATGTTTCTTCTGGAACGAAGCAAAGCTCTGCAATCAGAAGTACCTTCTCTAAAAATGCCAGGATGTAATGTACAAGGTAAGATAAATTCTTTTTAAACAGTGAAGTTATAATAGTTTTATAATGAAATCGCGAGTGGTGTTGTGGGTCTAAGAGCATTACAATCTAATTCAAAATATTGTAATAATATAGTATATATTATAATAATATAGTATCATGTATTATCTTTCTGAACAACTCCTAAATCACTTTTTGAACTACTGCATTCCTGTGAAAAAGTCTATTTCGATCTGTTTTGACACTATTAATTTTTGTACTCTTTTAAATTACTTCAGGAAGTCAGTATGTTTAATAAATTCATTTCAAATTTGTGAGGTAGTTTGAAGGAATTTATTAGGAAGAAAGCAGTAAATGAATGATTATTTTATTAAGCATTAATTGAAGAGTTATTTATTCGTAAGACACAATAGGCATTTTTCTGCAAATACCATTCCTCGCTCCTCATATAAATTAAAATAATTAATAACATTGTTGTCAAAAAATTCGATAACAAGAAATTTTAAAATTCATTATTCCTGATAAAGTATTCGAAAGCATGTGAATGAACTCTAGAAATATCAACACGGGATTTATAAAAATCATTTCAATGGAATTCAACTTCCGAAGTGTTTATGCTGATTATTTTGAGTAGAGTAATTTTATCAGTTTGGTTTTGCTTCCTTCATTAATTCTTTAATAACCGGTCAAGAATTTCTATGACGCTTGGAAAAATATTTATTTCCTTCCATTAATTGATAGTTCAAATATGGAAATTCTTAATGTTCTAACCAATAGAAAATTACATTTGTAATTATGTTGCCGTTTCACGTTAGCAATAATTATTATGATGCATAGTTTTTATTTGAAATGTTGTTATTTTTAATGTAATAGCAATTAATGTCTCAGTTTTCGGGAATATCAAATAAATTCTGAGTCTATTAAATGTATTCTAAGACCAATCTATTTTTCGACTATAACTAAATTAATCTGACGTATAAGTAAATGTGATGGTAAAAGGCTGTAAGCTAATACTAGCAGACACTCAGTGTAAATAACATCATCCTGCAATAAAGTATAACTATTAAAAATCAATGAAATTAACATTACAGAAAAAAATCAATAACTTTTGGGTACATGAAGCCAACATGATTTCTGCAGAGATTTCTTGTATATATGTATAAAAAATGTTCAGCAAATTCTTTTTCCAGAGTTATAAAAAGTATCCTTGATTATGACGAAATAACAGTGATACAGTCTCTCCAACGTAGATTAGGTTAACCAGTTAACACTTTGCAAAAGCGATAGATAGTTTGTAGCTCTCCTAAGGTAGATAATGCCTTTAAAACACCTGATAATTATTAAAATAGACGAAAAATATTAGTAGCGAAGCTAAAAATAGCATGACTTTTTACTGGTGGGTTTTAAACATTTAAAGGTAAAACGACATTTAAAAAAAACTACTTTTGTCAATAAACATATAATATGCAAAATTAACATGTATTGACATTAACATTAATATGTATACTTAACTAATCATAAAGTTTACCGCGGAGTGGATTTTCGGAAATTTAATCTAATTTAAAGGGAAGTTCTTAAAACTTGAAATATTTATTTTCAGGTGAGGAAATCGTTGCTAGCTGGCGTCGCAGCTTGGAGCGAACGATGTTAAGTCAAAACGCCGCTGCCGCCGCTGCTGCACTCGTAAACCACATGGCGCCGCCACTTTCTCCATCGGAAGGCGGCGAACGGCAAGACTCTTCTCCCCCTCCCAAAACTAGCACTCCCCTATCCAATCAGGAGAAAGGACCTAACCACGTGGGATGCAGTCTGACGAACGGGAATCAACTAGCTCCAAACAGTCCGTACGAAGATAGTAGTGCAGTAGCAAGCAACACGGTCGTATCGAGTGTTAGTGAGACGGCGATACCAAAAACTAATAGTGGAAGTACCGATAGTGGAATTAGTACAACTAGTAATAATAATAACATCATATTTACGAGTGCGAATACGACGGCGCCGCTGGTTAACACGAGTGTCGCCGGTTTGCATTTAAACCATTTGAATTTACCGCCTGGGTTATGTCCGCCGATTCCACCAACAAGTGCGTCGATGCTTGCTTCGTTTTCACACCTCGAATCGGATATTAAAAGTCCTTTTCGGCTCGATGAACGGTTCAGATTCGAAGAGCGGTTCAGCGAACAGCTTATACCAAAAGGGGACCCTATGGAAGCCAAATTACAAGAAATGCTTCGGTATAACATGGACAAATATTCAAATCAAAATCTCGACACGTTACACATATCGCGAAGAGTTCGCGAATTGTTATCGATTCATAATATTGGACAGCGATTATTCGCAAAATACGTACTCGGACTATCGCAAGGAACTGTGAGTGAACTCTTATCGAAACCGAAACCCTGGGATAAATTAACAGAAAAAGGAAGAGACAGTTACCGCAAAATGCACGCATGGGCCACAGATGAAAACGCTGTTTTACTCCTCAAGTCACTTATACCGAAAAAAGGTCAGTAATTTGTTTTCTAGAATTAATAAAGGAGCAACAATTCAAATCGCAACAAGTTACACAAAGCGAATTAGATAATATCACGGAAGAGCGTAACCGCGGTAAAATGACAGCAATATGGCGTAACGATTATTTCATATAGTTCTTTGTCACACCATGAAAATAGTTATATTATGATATCAATAACTATATGAAATAATATGTCTATAATTATACCTTTAATGTGAGTGGAAATATGTGCTAAATATATTTTATTTTGGCAGTTACATCTTGTCTCCATTAATTTGTGTTGTTATTTTTGGCGGGACTTTAAATATTCAAATATATTACAACATCAAAGTAAACAGATATATACATTTTTCATTACTGAAATATTACTTATTGCTTTATGAATAGTTGCTTCTTATATTATCACCTGTTTGCTCATACAATATAATGGTACCGTGTCAATAACACCCGCATAATACGTCAAAAAAATATGACACCGAGATTAAAAATCAATTTAACATTTTATAATTATCATTTAAGCTGTAAATCTTCACAGACCGCTTTGATGGCAGGGCAATAATTTTTCTGTCAATATATCATCAAATCCGGATTACTACTCTTTGATGTGTACGTTTTTTATCATAATCCATAATCCTATAAAGCGTCTATCCCAAAGCCGCTGCGAAATTGATAGATTATCAGGCAATAAAAATATAACTGTTAGATTACTCTCCAATTTTAGGTGTGTCTGTTTTAACATGGTACTTTTTATGTATCTTATAAAATGAGTCACTTCCTTTTTAGCCAGCATATGTGAAAGTCGTATTTTTTAAGTAATGCACCATCTTTTAAGTGATGAATTTATGAGTGCGTAGGTGTCTCATATAAAGTATCCATTGCATTCGTAATTGGTTATGTATGTCTTTCAATATTATTCACTACATATAACTTGTATTTGTTAGATCAAGCGTGAATTTTCAGAAAGATTACAAGTATCAAATTCGGAGAATTCTGTTGTATGTATTGGAAAATTATATGAATGATTTTTCAATAGGTACTAATTCTCGTTAATGATCAGGACCGTAGCTATGACCTATAAAATGATGTACACAAAAATCTTAATAGTCAAATTTTTATACAGTCGGCAACATATTTCTTTGATGTTCTTTACTATGGTTAAAGATATTCTTCTTTTATTATTGCGACTCTTATTTACAATTTATGTTTTCACATTTTTATTATTTCATAATGTCGTCCTTTATAAGTTAATCGCTTTCGTTCTCTTAATCCACTGGATTAACAAGGTGTCATATATACCATTGAGAAGTTATCAGTATAATCCAAATTCCCATACTAATATAGATTATTAGTGTAAATCAATTTCCATATTGACTTTGAAATGTATCATTATCGTATTAGTTATCTCAACACCTTTTAGTTGAAATATTTATCTCACACTGAAGAAACAGAACCTGATTGGTAATTCCTAGAGAATTATTAGAGAAATAAATTCCTTTAATTTATATCGTCTCATAATGAAAAAAAATTATCGTCTCATAATGAATTTCGGGAATGGATACTATTAAAAAAATCATATTTCAGTAGAATTTCTCTTCCAATCAGAGAAGTCATATCTCAATTTATCCCGTGATCTCAATTTTCAATATTAGACTTATAAGTCATTACTAGTAATAGTCTTTGTAAATATTGAAATTTATGCTGATGTCATAATTCTACAGCATTGCAATGCGGTAATATTTTTTTTATAAAATCTATAAATAAATTTTATTAAATTTTATATTATGTTGTTCAACACCAAAATTAGATTACCCTAATTTCTCGATACCGTTTTATTTTGCCCATCATTAATTTCCCGTACGCACCTGCTAAAACACATGGTTAACCCCTATCCCCAACGCAGCCATCACCAGTCACTAGATTAAATCTTCAAAATCATCATCACGCCGGAAACGAAAGTAAGAAAATACAATAGGCAATTTCCACCATTTTTTCTTCATAATAATAACAATAAATTACCGTGCTTCTGCTGCTGCTTGCTCGTATTTTACTACCTGTTTCTTTGCTTGCGCAGTACGGTGTATGATTGACCTCAATGACCTCGGAGTTGTAATATAAAAAGTAGGAAAACTGAAACAATTTGCTTTTGAATTTTTTGCATTGTTTTTTCAATGAAGGGAAAAAGGGGTTGCGAACTTTCAGGATATTGTTAGAATTTTTTACATTATAATAATTACTTTATTAATGAACAAATTGTTGTGGAATAATCATAACAACCCAAGCAGCACCACATATTGGTCCATTATTCCACCGATATACATCCAATATTTATAATCTGGGAATATTGGCCATT
>JAQIWE010000312.1:0-24221 GCA_034698565.1 Campodea plusiochaeta
TATCAATTGTTAAATTATAATCAGCATTAAACAAACTGAACTTTTTGTCTCTACAGGCGGCCATTTTGTTTATTAAAAGGGAGATTTCTCACAAATATATTTGAATATTATCATAACTAATGCAATGCAAAAAAAAAATAACGATTTGATACCTTACCTGGTGAGTAATACAAATTTCAAATTTCGGTCACTCTGAATTTTAATTTAGGTGGAGGGCTCTTAAATTTAGACTGACTTTTTATAAGGGGTATCTTAAATTTCCCTGTAAACCTTGTATTACATCCATGCACTTAACTTTTATATTAATTTACTCAGCATCTATAGTTAAAATCAATTCTGATTCCTTTATGAAACATTAATTTTCTCCCGTAATCAGTTAATTTTATTATACAGTATTTGAAATTATTTACTATTTTATTAATACTTTGAAGTTTGGACATTGCTGTTTAAAAGTCAAACTTTCAACTACAAAAAAGAAATATTTTTATAACGATTTCTAATTTTTTTTTTTTTTTTAATAACGTTCTTTTATAATAATACATTACAAAAAAGTACTTTTTATGCAATCAGTTTCAATTTGACTATCTTTTGGGACAGAGATTCGCTCTAAATGTTTCAGTGTTCTTTGCTTTAAAAAAAATATTTTCTAGAAGAGTAGAAAAAAAAATTCCCAAAATAAAACAGTTGAAATATTAAAGATATATTAAATTTAAATAATATATTCTAGTGCTTCCTTTACTTCTATACCAGCATCTGTAGTGAATATATATAGTATAAGATTCATTAGGAATGCATCTATTTAAAACACATGCTGTGAAGATTTACGTCACAGGGCACAAGTATTCCATAAATCATGAGAAGAGATTATTATGAGAATTCCAAGGATGTCGGACTCTTCCACCTATTTTATCTATATAAGAAAGATTGCAGATAAATTGATCAAATGTACTGATATTGTATACTGGATATAAGAAGAATTGCAAAAAGTAACTATAACTAAATTTGAAATTTTGTAATTTTATAACTTCTAAAATTTATTTATTCCAGTAAATGATTTCGGTATTATATTTTTATTTTCTTGCAATTTGACTTCGATAAGTTGCTGTATTCCTTCAATTTTTAATTGATTTCTTTGAGCAACTTTTTGTTTACTACGACTACAGAAGGATTATTCTCATTAGAAAATTATGTTATGTGGATTAATTACATTCAAAATTGTAATACGTTTTCTCCCTGATTATTATGGTGATTTATATTTCACAGAAAAATTAAATATTTTCATATTTATCTAGAAAACATCTCAAATTGATAGATATTCTATAATGGTATCTCTGGAACTTTGGTAATGAATGTAGTTAATATAAATAAGTGGTATAAAATAACGGTAAAGTAATTGACATAAATGAGTCAGAGTGGCAATATAAGGCAGGCAGCATCATCAAGAAATTGGTTTAAGAACATACCGTTTAGTTAATTAATTGTTACAGGGATTCAGGAAAGTATCATGTATTAAAAAAAAAAATCAGGTTTACAAATTAAAGATAATTTTATTCACTAGGAAACAGCGCGGGTCCACAGCGACACATTCATTCGTAATATTACTATTTGTAGACCTATTATAACTTGTAAAATTAATTAGTTTATTTTAATAACAGAGCGAAAACATGTTTACTGTAATTTCGGTAAATTTAAACGGAAAAAGCGTATATGTAATATAATTATTCTTACATCAGAATTACGTTTCTATTTGATGTGATACATTCATAAATACATTCTAAGAACAGCAAAACAAGAAATAAGTAAAAATTTGCATTAAAAAACCTATAAAACCACGTTTTTCAAAGCAACTTTCTTTGAGGTAAACGACCATAATTATCTAACCACTGCGTATAAATAAGTAAAAATCAGAGGTCAAGATAAGCCCAATAGCTCTCCATAAACATCTAATCTGATGAAAGAAACACTGTCCACGCAACAACAAAAATAATCGAATTTCCTCAAGATGCAAATTTGCTTCTAGGATGATCTTGGATTGATGGATATATGTTCTGAAAAGCAGGAAGAAATTGTCTTTTATTTCTGAGGTGGCAAATGAGAAGTATATTCTCCGCGTCCTGTGTTAAAAGTATTTTTAGGTTTTGGCTTGTTTCCAATCACAGTGGTAGAACGTGAAAGAAGCATTTTTGACAAGATGACCCCTCCCCTATGTCTGTTGTGGTGCTCAGATAATACAGCAGGTAATATGCTCATTTTTTTCATATCTTGAATTCTTATTATGTGGGTTATCGGAATATGGATCCCAAGTTGGTAGTTTTTTCTTTTACGGAGTTGCGATATGTTTGGAGATTATTTTGCTATATATGGATATGTTGTTTTAGAAAGATGAAATGTTTTTAATGGAGAACAATTGTGAAGTATTAGACGTATTTTATATTTGGACGTGTATATTTTTTTTACTTATATATTATACACACATTAATTTTATAATTAATGAAATCAGATTACATTTATTACAATACATCTCATTTAATTGTATCTGTCGAAAGTTATTATACATCTTTGTTTGTGTAACTGTAAACCCAGAGATACTAATTGTTTTAAACTATAGTTTGGCCAGAATTAAGATTGTATTATATGTTTTTGAACCTGTTATACACTTTACACTATCTTGAAGAAAAATAAATAAATAATTGGATTTTTTTTTTTTTTTTTTTTTTTCAATTTTTTTTAAACCGACATAAAAATTTATGACCTTTTAATGGAGCTTCCACAGAAATATTAATCGTTTAAACTTAATTAAGTACGTACTTTAGTTAATAAGAGTGATTGTTATATTTTGCACCTTCAGTTTTTTTTTATTTCTACTGGGTCTAACGCATTGTTACATACAGTGAATATATTTTAAATCTCATTCTCTATAATGTACCTAACTTCTAATACGACAGTGTATTAAAATTTTTTCTATGTTGCGTCAATTTGTCACTACTGACAACAGTGAAGTGAGCACAGGGAAAATCACTTTTCTTCTGTCATTCATTGCTGTGACACTAGTAGTGAAGGATTCTGGATTTCTTAATATGAACGAACTTTACTAGTAAATTATATACGAAAAAAAAAACGTTGATTGTTCACCGCTACGACTGTTCGTGCAATCCTTATTAACTTTCAGAAATCAGTGCACAAGAGTAAAACTTTTTTTTAGGAATTCTTACGAAATATTTTATATCATACTAAAATTTTGAGAATTTGTAGAAATTTCTGAAATTTTTTGAATATCTTCAAAAGTCATTTAAAATGATAGAAATCTTTAAATTTTGGAAAACTTGGGAAATGATTTTTGAGATTTTCTGTCGGCTTAAAATACCGCTATTGACACGTATGTTTGGAGATAAAAACTGTTTTCAGTTCGGCAGATAAATACTTTTCATTTTCCACAACTCTGATAGCGAAAGTTTCGAAATACGGTTTAAGTGTTCAATCAACTTTATTTGATCCAGTTTCAGCAGACTGTTCATGAAACTATTAATACTTACATTATCATAAATATGTATTATAATTATTTGTTGACGTCTGTCTAAATAGTCACAAGACCATTTGTCTCCTCCCCCACCTCAATCAGCTACTCTCTCCCTCCCTCTCTTCATCTTACCCCCACCCCCTTCTTCCCCCTCTTTTTCCTCATTCATCTCATTTGATCAGCGGCAAAGAAATCTAAGCTTAAGGATATCATATGACTCATTACGTCTGTTGCAGCTCTCCTGCAAAAAGAAGGATCCTACTGACCAAAACGATATTTGACACCCAACCTGAAAAATAATGCTTTTTTGGGGTTTACAACTTTCTGGAAAAGCCTTTTTTTACAGTGAAGAATAGTGGTAATGATTTTAATTACAGTACTTTCCAATAGTTCTGAGATCTGATAATCTGAAGTAATATGAGAATAATTATGTTGTGCAGGTACAAACGTAGGAATTAGGTTTGTGTTTTGTAGTAATAATTGAATATTACTTCTTATGCATTTGTAAATGAATTTTGAAAGGAAAGCAGTTAGATTAGAACCTTTTGTGACTAGTGTGACACGTTGATTATATTTTTCAAATGAAAACGTCACTATCAAACAGATGAGAATCAAACGTTATTTGAAAATATGGCTTTGGGTTTATACTTAGGAAATAAGCAATATGCTTAACTTACTTCAATAAAGTGAAATAAAAGATAGTGCGAAGAAAGAAGGTGATGTCACTAATTCTAGTAAATCATGATTCTTCTTTCTAACTGTCCCAAGATGTACAGAAGTATAACTTTACAATTTAGGGTAACCGACGTATCTGTTGTTTTTAACAGCTAAGGAGTATGTTAGATGTCATAACTCATAAAATCTTAAAGCTCAAAGATCTTTGTTTGAAATATATTCTACTGCTGCATGATTTTTTTTATTTCATATTTCGCTTATATAATCAAAAACAATTATTTCACTGAATTTAACGGAAAAACTGTATTTCTGTATTTGTCGAATTATAGTTTTCCATATTTACCAAAAACACAATGTTTGTGTATATATAGTGTTTCCGAAATCTTACGGACCCAAATCGATTAACCCATCAAGGGTGTTTATGACATTCCAACAATTGATAATCCTTTGTGGACTTATTTCTTTTCTTTGACCAGCCTGCGAATTGTATAAAAAATACACTATTTGAACCATCCAAAACAAGTGGTCAACAATGGGTTTACCCGTCAAAATAGTTTGAAGACATAACCAGTTTGAGTCCGTAAGATTTTGGAAATACTATACTTACCACAGACAACAGTTTGAATCTTTCATGTAGCATATATCTTAGACACCTGGTCCGAGCTATAATAAGTACTATTGATTTATTCTATCTTTATTTCTCCATAATGTATTACTGAATTGCGTAGGTTTATGGGATTCATATAAGAATTCAGGTTCATATAGAAACTGGCAATTACAAATAAAATATTTAAATATATCACATGCGCTGTTTGGTTAATTTAAAATTTCTGAATTTTTGAAGCATAAAAATTTCGCAATCATGAGTCACCTGGGTAGCACCTATTTATACTATTAACTGTCAATTACGATTTAATTTCGCTATTTGGTACGATAACTACAGATTTATGTAATGTCTTGCAGTGTACTGCGCAATAGTTTCGTATTTTATCAGAAACGCATAAGATTTAATCAGTAACCTAAACTATTTATTATTAATGCATTTCGGGGAAAATCACTTTACGACCAGGTAAATTTCAGATATATTCATTTCAGACTAAAGTGAAATGTCTTCTGTAGTTTTCTTGTAAATGAAATGTGCAGTTTGAATATCATGTCAAATAAATAGGTATGTACATAATAATTACAGTCATAGTCCAGCATAATAACAGTGATTTCCTTGAACCATAGCAAATAATCAGTCAGTCAGCAGTAAAACACTGTACTTGTTTTACACTTTTTTTCAGAATCTTGGTATTGATATTCTTGAGATAAAATGCTTTTCATAGAAATTTTCGTTTTCAGTATTTTAAAGCACGTATAAAAATACAAGGAAAGTTATAATTTTTTTACCTCTGAACTGTTAATCATAGAGGAAAATTAATTACAAACTAATTAATTATTTTTTTGTTACACTATGTTTGAAGTATTAATATTTCGTTCATTTCACTATACAGCAAACTTAATTCTTATTATAATTATTAATTTAAAAATATGTAACATGTCTGGTAAAGAAAATCTGGACAATTGCATACTATATGAATTATATCGTACACACAGTGACTCATTCCATGCTATATCTGTATGCTATTATAGTCTTAATTCAACGAAAGAAATTAATGGTACTATAAAAATTGGATATCAGTTAATTTCAAGGCTTTATGTAGAAATTGACTCCAAGATAAGAAATGGAAACTAAGATAAATCTGTTGTAGACAGAAGGTAAAATATGAACTACTGTAACATGTTTCAAAAGAAAGTCTACTCATCTAAAGAGTTTAGATTATCAAAATTTAGGTATAATAGTCTGATTTGTGCTTTGTTATCAATTTTAAGCAATTGAAGCGATGTAGATCAAAATTAACATATTTGCTCAAATAGAAAATTAACAGTCTTTATTATTTTCAATATACAGAAATATTGAAATACAAAATGTGATTCGAATACACAACCTTTTATTGTTTTACGATTTATACATCTTAAAATTGCATAAAACTCCGACATATTCGCATTAATTTCTATATGTTGTACTGAATTACATATTTCGTCAGAATACTGCCTTGTTTCCTTCAAAAGAAGTTGAAGAGAAAGAAACTCAGTATACTCAAACATACAGTATATTACTTGCTGATGGTTCGTACCAAAAGATGTGAATGTTAACATGAGTTGTGAACAGTAAATTATGATTATTAATGAATTACTTAATTTCTAGATAATAATATTTTTAATATTATAAGTTCTGGGAAAAGTGATGTAAGAATTGATAACTATATTTCAAAGAAATATATTTTAGTGTTATATCACTTTTAATTTATGCCTGCAACTTTACGGTAATAATATTGTTCCTTTTTCTTGGCCCAATTTTACGAATACTCGAACAGTTATTTTACAGATTATTTGATTATTGTGTAATAGTTAATATTCCGGATAATATATATAGTTGCCTTAAACCCACATTATATGTATGATTACGTAAATGCGGAGCAATATTTAACGTTATAAGTTATTTTTACTTTAATCCCTTTTAAGTTTCATAAGTCGCCTGCTGAAATAATCTATACATAAAATGAGATAATTTGAGTTTAAAGTCAGTAAATTTCACAAGTCAGTATTACAATCGCTTCCTAGTATTACAGATTTAATATATTTATTTTTTAGATTTATCATTAAAATCAATTGAAATATGTTTTTTAAAATTTCTTTCCAACTTTATACTTTCTTAATGATCATAATTTTATGCAATTAAACAGGTTCGTATTAAGGAGTTATGGGGCCCAGGACCCGCTCTGCACTATGTAAGGTACATTAGGAACTCTTCTACCCATTGCAGGAGTAGACTACAGGGGGTATCCAAATAAATCATAATTTCTCCGACCCTGTCGTTCGTTTGCGATGTTTTCCATACACAGACCCTAGGTAACCTGCTAGCCTACGCTGGTGCTGCACATTTTAGTGAATGGTTTTATTAAATGTTTTTACAGATTTAATGATTTCAACAATAACATAATTTACTCTGCCGGCAGGCTGGACTCTCAATCTCTGAAGCCGTGAAGGTAATTTAAATGAGTTACAAAGCACTTCACATTTTATGTTCGTGTTTGTATTTCTTCACTGTTTACGTATTTATAAGTAAATGTACTCACTGTACTGCTATTTATGATTCTTATAATGAATTTTCAGTCAATAAACACAGGAAATCGACACAAAAACACATTTTTTGGTCACTTTTCTACATCCGACGTCTTCGCCATCTGATTCCCCTTTTTCCACCAGGCGTCAGCACTGTAAAGGAACTTTCGCTTGGAGGGAAAAGGTGGGAATTCAAATCACGAATGAAAATATATTTATTTGAGAAAATCACAATAGAAATAATAATACAGTACAAACAATATCGGGATGAAAATAAGGTAATTTAGAAACATGTATAATAAAGGAAATTAAATACTGAATGAGAGAAAATTAACAAACAATATCAGATAAAATAAAAACATGACAAGCTCCACTACACCATAATTATATTCCGACTTCCAAGAAATTTAATTTGAACAGAATTGTCATTTCTTTTTTCGCCAACTTCATTCGCGATGGCAGGCAGAACCTCGATATCCATCTGGTGAGTTTATTCGGAACTACTAGTTTCAGTTCGTGTGGAGCGTTTTTAACCAATCAGAGCATGCATAGAGAATGTACCATAACGAGATTTCCTGCAAAATGCGGCGTTGCCACACTTCGTTGCGATCGCGAATAGTTTAAGGGAAATTATTGAACTGTTGAAAATGGACAAAATCTCATTTCATTTTTTTTTCTCAAACAATGAAAAGAATTAAGTATTTTGTAGCATGAAGAATTTTTACTAAAGTATTAACAGTTAGAAAGCTATTACCTTGTTTTAAACAAAACTCTGTCATTTTGAAAGATTTTTTTTTACATTCTAATAGCCCCCGCTAACTATAAGAACAATTTAATCTGGTCTTTCTATTAAAAAAAATATATTTATATATTTAAACTGTCAAAACAAATCGTATATTCCAGAACTCGCGCCAATAACGGGAACTGCTTAATGCAGCGTTAAAGTCAGCTTCCGTTAGACCGTACGAACTTCCCTTTACGATAAACTGCAGCATATTATACCCCTACACTTTAAACAAAGAGAATAGGAAGTTTTCTTTTCATCTTGTATACTCTCACATCAATCTATATCAGATAACCTCTCTGGTTCACCGAATACTCTTCGTTCATTCCCCTAAAGCATATTTTCTATCAACTAACAGACTTTAGTCGACTGGACTTTAGAATTTCCATTCAAATAAGCATTTTCTGACCAGTGGTTAGTATTCTTTCATATTATCTTCAATACTGGCTTATTCACGATGATGAGATGATGATTTTCATCTAGAGGTTGATACTTGATATGCAAGAAAAGCTTATCATAGAAGGAGTTTATTGTAGAATGTGACATGAGAGTGTTTTGGAAAGTAACGTAATGCCTTCTACTTCATTTCTATGTACGTCAAATAGTCTTCTACGAATATGCCTTTCATGTGGAGTAGTAGAAAGATGGTTTTACTTAAGTTTTCTCACTCTTTCGGATCTGGTTTGCGGCCGTGGGTGCTCAGAAATAAAACCTCATTCTGCTTGTGAGATATTATTATCTGTATTGTACGTATATTGCACATGGTCGTTTTACTGGGTTCAATCTTCAAATCCCATGGTTTTCTGGGCTTAAGCACTGGGTAGTTTTTGTTAAAAAAAATTACGTGCATCTGCAATAACTTATTCACTTCCTCTCGTATAAACCTCCTAAATCAGTAAAACATCAGACTACCAAAATGGTACTGCGCACTTCTTATATGTTTGAATTTAGAATTTTGAAACCAAGTCGTCCACAGTAACTATTTAATATCATTGCAGAGAATAAGCTATTGATCATTAATTAATAAATTATTAAAAAATATGTTTTACTGCATAAGCTATAATCAGAGTAGTAATTTTTTTATTTATAGAAAATTTGCACTATAAGAAAGAAAAAAGTCTTTGGGAGAAGTGTTACGGTTTTAGATTATTTTTCGAGTAACTTTGTTAAATTTGTAGCATTGTACGGTCGTATAATTTATTTTGATGCCTTTACTATGTTATTCAAATGTCGAATAGAAGTGGGAGTCCTTGTTATCGCTTGTTATTACGCTAACAATTATTTATTTATCTGAACAGAAGAATGGAGTTAAAGTTGATTCTTAGAATATCTCCAAGGAAATGATGCGGTAATGTACTTGGTGCAGCAATTAGGAACAAGAACCAATCAAATCAGTCGTTTCAAATTTTAAGAATATACTCGCATTACACTATTTTCTACATCTTCAGATTATGCTGCTAATGCTTTCTGTATGTATTAATGTTTAAGATAATTTCATAAAGGAAAAATTTTTAAAAAATCCGATGTTCTTTTTAAATTTTTAGGTGAAATATTCAAATAATTATCATTTCCAGGTTTTCGTTACAGATAGTTTTTTCTTTGTATTTTTTATTATTCGAACAGAATCAACAGCAAAAATTGATTTAATCTATATCTTCTTCATCGTTCTGATTAATTGAAATGTGCCTTTTTTTAGAGGTGAACAATTCGCAAAAGAGCTTCTCTGTTTTGTTGAGGCATACATTAGATATTCGTATTTTCGATGGAAACAAGTTATACGCAAACAATACCTAGTTATTTCGGTATGGAAAAGTGGGTATTTTAACACATCCACTAAAGCAAAACATTAAAAAATCTGCATGGAGAAACGAAAATTCAAATTCAACGGAACAAATAACCGAAAACTTAAGAAAACCCACAAACATAAACACGAAGCCTGGGAACTTTCTCGAATAAAATGACTTTTTTTAATAAAGTATCGTAAAAAAGCGATCATATCCTATACTAAACGTAACATGACACCATGGCTCATCGAGTAGAAGGAGAAACCGTTTCCAAACTCGTGGCTGACAACAAGGAAGACAAGAAACGTGATCTGAGCATGCACTCCTTGTGGTATCATCTCTCTTAGGCTGGATCAATCCATTACACATGCCTGTTCGTTCGTTCATTCGTTGGGCTGATTTATTAGTTGTAACTAGATAGCCACCGTAGGATTATGTTTCCTTCCCTATTCTACCATAAGAGTCAACCTACTACTTTCATCTCTACTTGGAGAATAGAGATCTAGTTACTTTCATATACAGTAACAGAAGCCCACTGATTGCAAGTGGATGGTCTTCGTACATCATACACTCTATATATATTCAAGAATAATGCGTTGTGTTCATTTTCAGTGTTGAAAAGTTTGCCTACTTTTAATATCATTAAAATGTCTTTGCAGGGTTGTATTTTATTTTGTTTGGAAGTAATAACAGTTGTTGCATTTCGTAGTCTTCTATTGCTATGTAGTGATGATGGTAATTGGTTTGTAACATTCGAGGAATTATAAACCTTGGTGATATTTTGTTTCTGGTAATTCACGAAGTAACAGAGAAAGTTTTCTGCTTGTTATAGCATTATACGTTTTACAGTACCTGCTGTTTTTATGTGTTTTAAAAGTAATTTTATAGTGTATATGTTTTTAATTGCTTTGGAAGATCGCATTTCCATTTCATCGTTTTGTAACATAAGAACGTTACTGTAATAAAAGTATGACCATTACTTTTAAACAAGAGGAAAATTTTCTAAAGGGCGTGGGCGTTTTGAGGGTAGAATATTTATAATAAAGTTATTTGGTTGTAAATATAAAATAGGTTTGTGTGACAGGGAGTAATGTCCATGGAAATGTAACGTAAATCACACAACTTCTTAATAATATCATATTTTTTCCCTTATCAAGTATCACTATATTAATTTGGTGTCGAGAAAGTATAAGTCTGGAAAACTGAAGACATCTCTAAATACAAGAATCCCGTTGACACGGAAACTTTCTTCTAATAGTTCTATATTCGTGTTCCTTATGGTGAAATTATTGCAATTATATATTTCGAAACTAGACGACTTTATATGTAATTATATTCGATTTGAGTGAAATACAGAATTCATAGTCAAATTCTCCGTTCCATCATATGGCTAATAATTATTTCGAAATACAAACTTATTTCTTGGTTACAGCAAAAATATTTACAACAATTGTTCAACACGCTTCTTTGCGCTTACTGTAATCAGTGTGGAAAGTATAGTTACTTCATCTCTCTGGAGCACATGTTCTCGTATCTGGTATCGTATTTCGTCCAAACTCCGCCGGAAATAAAAGTCTCCTTTTTTCCCACTCTGCCCCGCCCCTTGCTCTCTTTCTAAAAATGGCATTGTTATGCTTTTCGGTGATTAAGTTTTTAAGGAGTAACACTCAAAACGAAAAGGTCACGGAATTTGAGACTTGTGTGGAGCGAAGAAAATTATTGCTTCCCAAGTTTATCACGACATCCTCAGACTCAAAAGCAATTAGGGGTTCTGTTGGTAATAGTATACTCCTATTATGGGTTTTAATTTATAAATTGTGTTGAATTTAAGTAAGAAAACTAACTTCGTAGTCTAAGATCCATATTCTAAATCTAAATTCATTTCAGCTCTGAGTTAATTTGTGTCTTACTTAGTGAATTGTGCGCATAACAATACTGTAAATAAAATAACGTTTCTTTCGAAAAGAAGAAATTTGATCAAATATTGTACTTCGAATATTAAAAAATAAAAAATAATTTTGTGGGTATAAAGTATATTTTTAAACCTAATTGAAGATAGACTAATACATCTTGGAATAATATAAGATATTTTGTCTTATAAAAGTACTTTTTAATCTTCCATAATTTGTTGTGCACTCATGTTTACATCGTTACTTTTATTTTATAGTATACAATTGGGTGTTATTTTTTTTATCACGAAATTTCATAAATGTAACAAATTTTTTATTTCTTGTCATATTGAATATTGCATTAGCAAATAATAAGATGAAGGATAATGACTCTGTTAAATCGTAAATTCGATATTTAAAAAAAATTAATGCTCATTATTGTAAAATATACTGCACTATTTAACTTTTGTGAACTTCAAGTAAATTTTGCGAATTACTTATTAAATTTGTTTTGATATTTCGTATTTTGGATGCAAAACTAATTATCATATGAAACAAATAAATAATTAAACAACAATAAATATTTGCAAAATTGACAAATAAATATAATTTAAAATATTCAAAATTATACGTTATGACTCTTGTAATCACTCTAAATTTTATCACAAAATCTCCCAGGAAAAACTCATTTTTGAGTCAATCACCCTGACTCAATTACACAAAAATCACGTACAACACCATCAGTTAAATTTTTACAAACCTCATCCGATTGAATATGAGTGGAAGGATTTGTGCCAAATGATCATAGGGGTAAACCGGAATAGTTTTATAAAACTCAAAGTGGCTAAAAATATTTTTCTTTCAAGTTAATAGCATAGAGAGTTGAAAGCAGTAAACCTGCAAAAGAGATTTCCTTTCTTCCTTGGCCACTTGTGTCGGATGTGACTTTTTTTCTTCTAAGTTTTGGGTCGTTGATGAAAGCGAAGAAGCAAGCTAGAGCAACAAAAGGTTCCAGCTGGATCAGCAATATGTAGGAAATAATGAGAGGTGATGGAATGCGATATGGCAGGATCAGTTACATCTTATGGAATTAATACTTTTATTTATTTATTAACATACATTAAAGGGTTACCTGCAGATAATGAATTTCCGGTTTTCTGTGATTTTCTTGTATCTTATATTATTAAAGAATTTTCGTAAAAAGTTTGACATTTTTTTACTCAACGGATCAAGAGATATTTCTGTTTATATAGTCGATAGGTTTTTCACAAGGTAGCACAAATCGTCCTGCTTAATTTCGCTACCTTGCGAAAATATGCAATGTATTCGCTGAAAAACGCATATCAGAACACATATCTATTAAGTAGTAACAAAAAAGACTTAAAAATAATTCAAATTAATCATTTTATCCATATATCAGCAGTTGTCTTGTTTTGGGCTACGCTTGCTCCGCTACCTTACAACTTATTTTCTTGCATTTTCTAAGATGAATATCTCCACAACCGATGATTTTTGGAAGGTAAGAAAAATAATATGAGTTATTTATATCAGGAAGACTTATATTATGTTATATTATCAGAAAAGTCAATTTAGCTGCAAGTAACTCTTTAAGTTTCACTTAAAAAAATCTTTTAGTTTTACTCTTAGATTTTTTGATTTCTAGTCGTTGATTGATATTTTGCAATATTGGTACAATATCATTCTGAAACTACGAAAAAGAAGAGGGGAAAGTGATTTGTGCTGCTTTGATTGCTTATTCCTAATATTCCAACTGGATAATAGTTGTGAATGGAAACCATATACGTATGAAAAAAATCTGGAACTTACCTGTCGTTTCTTTTAGAGAAATTATTATTGGTTAAGTGTTTGAGAAGCTTTATATGCATAGTTATCTTTACAAAATTATACTTTTGCAAACATCTTTAGAAATTATAATTTACTATAACCACCAACTCTGACACACTCAATTCTTGGTTGTTATAATACGAAGTGAAATGTCTGGAAATCTTCATTTCATTAAATTTATTCAGTATAATATAGAAACCTTTGATATTTCAATTAATATTGTAAGATTTGTTGCCCAAATTTCCTTTGAATTAATAGTATTATAACTGTCATCAATTTCCGCTAAAATATGGTGCATCCTCGAATCCTGTATATCCAAATATTTTAACGTTAAAAAAGCGCACCGGCCCAGTGGGAGGTGACCAGTTTTCAGTACAACATCGTGGGTTCATCCTATTCATTTAAGACATCAAATGAATAGGATGAACTCTCGAAATTGTACTGGAAGCTGGTCATCTCCCCGGTGGCTGGTGAACTCCTTTAAGAAGTTTATTTTCAGTGAAAACAAACTCAGTCATATGAAAATAAAGTTTCCACCAATCTGAAAAAAGTTATCAAGACATATTCGAAAATGACTGAATTGAATTCAGGAGGAAAACATTCATGTTCTTTGAGAATAGTCTGCGACAATTAAAATAGAGATAAGATATTAAAAAAAGAATGAAAAAAAAAAAAAAAAAATAGTGGTGACAATTTCTCTTTTTTTTTTTTCAGGAGTATGCGGAAACTGCAATCAATGAGATGTTACGTTGGTACGGATATGATAAAGTAGACAGTACTGATACACAAACACTCGATCTTCATCGTTTAACTGCCAGTGTGTCACCGAGAGAGAGGTCACCAGCACAAGATAGTGTCACTTGTGGTGACGCCAGTGATGATTCTGGGAAACAGAAAGCAAGTGAGTTTGCATTATTTCATGTTATTTGTATTTGAAATAGTATTTGTTTGATTTATCGAGGCAGTTACAGGGACGCTAAGGACTAGGTCATAGACGAAATATATTTCTTCTGTGGACCAGATCTTCTTACAGGATCATGCCAAACGATTCCATACATTTATAAAGTAACATAATCATTATACTTTGAGGTTGTGAATACATTAAGTATTAAAGTAGTATTTTTTCACAGCGGGAAGCCATCTTTTCCAACACAGCTTAGCGGCCTCTTGGGAAAACAAGTACAATTTTAGAGAACAAAGAAAGTAAAACGGCTTATGTGTGTTGGAAAAGATGGCTTCCCGCTGTGAAAAAATATTCCTTTAAAATAATGTAAAAAGCTTTCTAGTACCATCATAACATTTATAATAAATTGTGTGTGTAATAATATAAATAGAAGAGTAAACGAAATGTTATTACTATTTTTCGAAAATTGAAAGGTTGGCTGGCCCTATTTTTAAAAATATTTAAATTATTATAAGAAGTTGTGATGAAATAATGACGCCTTCGAACATTCCAGATATAAGGAAATGAAATACTGTGACATATTTTTTAAAGTGTAAATCAACAGAAAAATTTAACAAGTAACAGAGCTTCAAATCTACGATTATTTATCATTGCAGCTGATGGGCAATATATTCATAAAGTAGTTTTCTTTTCTTATCTCAGCCACACAGAAACAACCGATCAATTTTGTTATTATTATTCCAATTATTTGTTCTTATGCGCCATGCGTCCCTAAATTTTGAACCTTTGACTGTAGAATTTTGAAATAATTGCAAATAATTATCCCAGATTGCTGGTAGGCGTTCCAAAGAAAAATAAAGGTTCATCGATTTCCCTCCCATTGCGTGAAATGTACTTTGGTGAAATAGGTTTAATTTAAGTTGTGTTAACATAGAATCAAATTGTAATCTTCTTGGAATTAACATGACATGTTTTGTATAATAAAAACGTTTGGGAAATCTTCAGGGGTGGTGCATAGACAATATGTAATACTGATTGGGGCACAATACTTACCATATATAATATCTGTTTGTTCCCCACTATAATTATTATACGAGGGTGTTTAAAAAAATAAGTTTCATCCTGACACACAATCTGAACGAAAGTGGAAAAAAATGAAGCTTGTATCATCTGAAAGATATATCTTTACTCTATTTAATAAAATATTCCTCAAAATTTTCGAGTCATTATTTCCACCGTGGCACCAGTTTTTCTAAACAATTAATGTAAATTTTCCCTCCAAACTCCATAACATTCTTTTTAGCATTATTCTTGAATTCATTTTCAAAAAATAAAAGATTTTTCCCGTACCTTTTCAATATATCCATCTACAGTAACAAAATAATGATAATTAATGGTAAAACTATATATCTGGCTTATAATACCCGGATTTTTTGGCTAAAATTGAATTTGCATAGCAAGAGCTCATCCATAGACGTTTTGTATAGGGTTGCATAATGGGGGAAGAAAATAATTTATTTGCAGAGGTTTCGGCTCCTACATCCTTTAATATTATTTTATAAAGTATTTTTACTAAATGAAAAAAAAACATCGAAAAAACTTTCAAAATAGTGATGCACGTGCGATATAGACATTGGAGGGAATGTTTGCATTAATTGTTTGCGAAAAGTGCTGTTACGGTGGGAAAAATGAATCGAACATTTTGATGGCAATCTGTTTTAATAGATAAAAAATGTACCTTTAAAATGGTATATATATATATTTTTCTATCACCCCGATCAGTTTTTGTGGCTAGGTGAAACTTATTTTTTGAAACACCCTCGTATGTTTACACTCTTTTATGCTCCAGATATATTTTAATAGCATCAAAAGAACACAGAGTTGTTATATTTATCATTTCATATTTTAATTGATTTTAAATGTTGAATACCTAAATCTAATATGTGCATTTGTATCGTAGCGAACTAGATAAAGGTCAGTAATTGTAGCAATATCTTGTGCAGCAATGATAATAACAAAAATGAAATTAAAAATATATATATATATATTTTGGAAACTCTTTTATTGACAATGGGGTATAAGGAATATGAGAGAGAGAGAAAGAAAATCAGGTCCCAGATCAAAATTGAACTCTGACGTTTGGTATTATTTAGATTTCACGCAACGAAATAAAAAGCAGCTATTTCTGTAAATATGCAGAAAGCCTATGCTCTTATCGACCTTTCAATTATGTAAGAAAATTTTGGATTTGTCTACATGGAAAACACCATATTGAAAATAAATGATTCTCACATGTATAATTTCTAATTGCCTTCTGGATCATAAAGGTAATACTGTGTTGAGAATGGTATCTTATTCCTTCGTGTATTTTTCTTATAATAATTTAAATTCGAGAAGACAGTTATTGTCTTGTTGACTTCAATAGAAGTAAAGGAAGAAATATTTTTATAATGCAAGTCAAATAATATTTACAGAACATGTAAAGAGATCCTAACAGCAAAATAAAATAATGACCAAATAATGTAAACAAAATTATTTTAACATAAGAATTATTTACTTCTCGCTCGTGCTTGCACTATACGCAATACTTTTCTTATACTTGTGCAATATGTAAACATATGTTAAGTTGCAAGTTATTACTGAATGGTGTTTAACTAGAATAATTTAATAGGCAAAAAAAAATTAAGTTAATGTTGCGTAAGCAATTTACAACATGTTCTTATTGTCATACTAATTTAAAAATCAATTACTCACATATAGAAAATACTTTTAGAAAAACAAACACAATCTAAGAAGTTATTGATGCGATAATGTGTACATGTAAAACACGTGTATTGTATAGTTTGAAAGAATATAATTTTAGTATAAGTGAATATACTGTAATAGTGTGAAGTGGCCTAAGGGTTTGCAGGGCGTGTTTCTTTAGGCAATTTCTTTGGCGTCGATGTGGCTTCTGACCATCCTTTTATATCTCCTCCCTCTTAATCATTTCTTCTTCTTCGTCCTCACTCCTCCCCCTCCCCCCTACAATTACTTGCTTTCAATATCTTTTACACTTATATTTTATCATAACATAGCCCTAGGTATTTACGACATCAAATAATAGTTCTATTGGAGTTGTATCAAAATCTTTTTTTTTGTTACGTTAGAATATTGCTTTTTGTAATTCCCGATAGTTTCGTTGATAGGTTTCGGCGACTCAATTGGGAACTGTATATTTCAGTTCTTTATTCTACGAGTTGTATCAAACTTTTTGCGATAATATGTGTTACGATTATTGTTCGCGTAGAAATAAAAAAAATATTTTTAAATAGAATCATTACCCTCTTGATAAGCTACGTATCATATTTGTATAATTATTTTTTGGTGTTGAACATGTGGTTGGAATGGAGTAAAAACTTAAGTATATTATCCTTTATAAGATGTATATTATAATAGGTTATTTCCGTAGTTTAAATATATCAATCTTGCAAGGGAATACATCCATCTTCGTATTATAAAGTAGCAGTGACAGAGACCTTATATAATCATTATCACTCTTAAGTCAGTATTCGGTAGTACAAGTAACATTGTTATAGTTTCTCAATTTTCTTTGATATCTTAATTTTTATTGCAACAAAATTATATTTTAGAGTTGTGATTTCGATTAAGTTATGGGCTTTCATACTTTATAAACATCTTTTTAAGATTTTAACATGTCTGATGATGAAGCTGAAAAAGATTTTCGTTCATATTGTCAAGTTCATAAAAATTTAACCAAACATCTGGAGGCTAATATGTTCGAAAAGACTTAATTATGTACATAATTTCAGTTGGTATAAGAAAATTCTCTTCAAATCCCTAAGGAAATGTTAAAGTTACAACTGGCGTGATTCTCCTTTATCATATGCAACCACACCATATTCTGAAGGAAGAGTGGTTCCTTGACTCCTAAGGATACTTGAATTCGTAATGTATAGTAGTATACTCATTACTCATTGTGACAACTTTCCATGGAAAAGAAAAGGTTAAATTGAAGACTGGAAATAATAATTTAATTGAGGGTGCGGAAGTACAAGTAAATATCAAGACGAAGAAGAAGAAAAAAAATACTTTTTTTTAATTTCAAGATGACATTTTAAAACCTTTTTAATCCCTTTGAGACACCACTTTAAAATAATTCTCTTTTGATCATGCCGGCGAGACATTGTGAACGGGACAAAGTGAAAATATTTGCTTTCTCACTCTCATCATGGCATTAGTTTCGTTTAATTTAGGTCTAATTCTTAATTTTAAAATAAATTGAAATTGGAATGAAACGTTCACGAAAATATATAGTCGATTTTTGTTTATGGAATCTAATATTTTTCATTTATTATTTTGTATGTTTGATGACGACGCGAGAGAGTAATGAATCGACGATACGAAAAAATTTGGAAATTCCTTGTGAAAATTATACAAAATGGTTATATCGCTTATTGCAATATGATTAATACATGATCATACGAGATTATTGTGAGATATTTAATATAAAATTTAGTGAAATAGTGGCGAATTTTGTTATATTAATATTTAATAACAAAGGTTAATGTGTTGCATCCTACAATTTAGTATACATTAATATATAATTAATTGCAATTTTTTTTACATGCAATATTATGAGGCTCTATTTGGGTCCTGTACTCCTGTTGCACCCTATTCAGCAGGAAATAAATATTTTCTAAGTAGAAGAACGTGCTGTTCATATATTTAACTGATATATTGTTCATTAATATAACGAAGTCAAACAATGTATCACAGCTCTTCGTACACTGTATTGCTACCATTAGACCCGTCTGTTTCGATGCACAAGCTGCAAGCAATTTGAACATGGAATACTTGGGGGGGGGCAATAGTCGATCAAACGCGGTTTGACAAGCGGTTTGTCAAACCGTTTGCCATACGTGTTTTGATCGTCTGTGAGCACTTTTTCATGTTTGTCAAACCGCTTGATGAAGAATGATTTTGCTCATTATTTTTGATTTTCGACAAACCTCGCTTGATCCTCTATGGGCTCATCAAACCGTTTTATGGAAATTAACTTATATTATAACAGGGGCGGGTTTATGTATACTAGATATTTCTGAATGTTTTGAAAACAATAATTAAGTTATTATTAATTGTTGAGAAAACTGACACTGATAAATATTTATAAACTTGTAATAAAGCTGTTTTTATATTATATTACATAACTTCGTAAATATTTACTTGAAATCGCACGCAGAAAACTTTTACGACCTTCTGAATCTTTTATTTTTGAAGTTATGAGTTTCAAACTTATTGGGCAAGCGATGTTGAAAACAGTTGGCAATAAACGAAATGAAAAATTTAGATTCAGAATGCTCACAAAATGAGTTTAATAACAAAAATGTAGCTATTAAAAACGCATTTACTACACAATATATTACATGTTTGTCCAACGAGGATTGACCGTGTGTGGACGAAGTTTCCATAAAACGAGGTTTGTCAAGCGCCGTTTGATAGCATGTTTGTTAAGCGCCGTTTGATCGTCTATGGCCCACATTACTTCCAGCAGCTATTTTCACTCACCAAACAGACAACCAGTGATAATCTGCTTCAAAATTGTTACTTTTTGATTCACTTTCTCACTTGGTAAATTATCTCCAATTTATCTAAAAAAAATATCGCACTGGCTTTTAATCGCCTTTAATTCACAATTCTTACCCCAAAAATTTCATTTCATTAAATTCTAAAACGCGTTAAATCATCATATTTTTGTAAATTTTAATTACAAAATACAGAAAAATTCGATTGTAAACAAGTTCGCCATGTTCTTGCTCATGTTTTACACATGCTCTGGAGTCAGCGTAAAAATAGTAAACAACTAGTCAGCCCACAAAGCCAAACAGACAAATTTTCACAACCAAACAGACAAAAATACTTACTACTTGTACTAAAAGCAGCTCGCGAACAACGAAACAGACGGGTCTATTGTTGATATAGAAATGGACTTTCACTTACACACTTCTTCTATTCTTTCATAAATAATGCATTTTATATAAATAACATGTGTCTTTCCTTTCAATGCATTA
The DNA here is from genome assembly GCA_034698565.1 of Campodea plusiochaeta. Lineage (NCBI taxonomy): Eukaryota > Metazoa > Arthropoda > Diplura > Rhabdura > Campodeidae > Campodea > Campodea plusiochaeta. The sequence goes on from JAQIWE010000312.1 coordinate 20,638, forward strand.
TATTGTATACTGTTACAGTACTGAAATAACGTGTCAGTCATCTCGGTGGAGTACAGTATACAAACAAAGGATAGAGAGTGAAAAAACTTGCTAATCTTGGTAACATTTTCCTTTTGAAAACAAGGGTATTTCAAGATATATTCCATAGTGTTTTACTATTTTTATTTCCCAAGTATTTCATTGTCGTTCAATTAGACATTCAGCTTAAGGATTAATTGTTTAGCAGATGTTCAGGAGTTTTCTTATCAGTTTAAGGCTCCTTTGCCCAGAATGAAAATTGAATTTCAGCATAGAGAATCCCATGTTAAATCCAATACTATTTTAATGCTACTTTTTTTTAAAGCAATTACGTACTGTTTGGTATCATTGGATTCAGGATGAAGTTTTGTTTTCTTATATCTTTCCAAATTTTTAATTAGCATTAAAATAAAAGATTTAATAAAAGGTTTACGGCAAAAAATGTAGTGACGATTTTAATTATTTTTTTAATCATGGGCATGATACATTAATGATATAATGAAAAGATAGACGAATGTTGCTTTACATGTATCATCCAAAATGATATTTGTTTTTAAGCTCCTGTCAACTGTTAAATTATAATCAGCATTAAACAAACGGAACTTTTTGTCTCTACAGGCGGTCATTTTGTTTATTATTCAAGGGATTTTTCACAAATATATTTGAATATTATCATAACGAATTCAATCCAAAATAAAAATACCGATATGCGGTCTTACCTGGTGAGTAATACAATTTTCAAATTTCTGCCTATCTGAATTTTTATTTTAGGTGGAGCGCTCTTGAAAACCAAAAGCAAAACAATATCACATCTTGTACAAATAATGTGAATATGGGATAATATATTAACATAAATTGAAACTGTAGTAACATACAGTTTATTGTTTCAATATGCTTTATATTATAAGTTTATTTATTTAGTTGAAATTACTATACATAATTATGACAATAATTTTTCAACCGAGATAATTATTAAATATTTTAAGTAGACTAGTAACTAAAACCACAGTAGTTGGATTTTTTTTATCTAATTGTTAGAAATATAGAAGAGAGATATTTGATTATTTGGTATTGTATGTGTATTTTCTTACACGACAGCAGCCAGCAGGAAACAAAGAAATTTGAACAATCTTAGTGCCACTGCGAAAAGCTAACCAGAAATCGATTCGAAATAAATACTTTCTTGCTATTCTTAAATGTTTTAATAAAATGCATAAATTGGCTGAATCAGGCCAATAATTTTCAAACTCAAGTTTGAAAATCAAACCCATCTTTTGTTTCTGAAATTAATGAAACAAGAATAAATGAAATCATGTTTGTAAAAATACTTTTTATGAAAACCTTAGACTGTAAAAAAACAGCCTTTAGGAGAATGAAATGAAAACAATAGTAATGGAATACACAATATATGTCTCAAATGTTATTTTCTGAATGTAAAACTAACCATCTTTGTGTGCTTATTGAAGTAGAACTTATTTATAGTTGTAGAAGAATAACAATACCTCTTCTGTTTCTGCGGAATACAAAATGAATGCTTGAGCTATTATTACTAGGCTGAGAGGTATTGAGTGTCACTTTGCATTAGAAAGGAAGTGCCTTAGGATACATTTGACCATTTACTTGATGAATTCTCAGATTACCATTTGACCAAAGAAGAGGTTAGATTACTCATTTCATTCTTAACATAGAAAGAATGGTTTCAGTTTATTCTTTCTTTGCAAATTCAGGAATAGGCTTGGCTGTTGTTTACAGATACTATGTTGCAGCAGAATAATGTATAATTTGATATATTCATTGAATGTTGATTGTATATTTGATTTGTTTGAAGGTAATAAGAAAAGATGCTGTTTACGAGCAGTGCAAAATGTGTACTGTGTTAACATTCAGGTAAAAACTTTACTCGTTAATAATGCACTTAAAATATGAATGAATTAATTATATTTGTACAAAGCAATATTCTGCATTTTATTACTGTTGTAGTTCCCAGCATCTGACAAAAATAAATGGAAATTAAACAATTCATATTTCATAAATTTCGTAAAACATGATCATCTCATCTAAAACACCGAAAATTACTTCAACTGACTTTTCTTGTAGAAAATCTCGACAAATTTTTGTGTTCATCTAACTTTTATAAGCGTAGCAATTCAGTTACTATATGGATAATTGGATATAGGACGGCGAAACGTTTCTGAACTCAATACAGATTATCTAATATGGAAAAAGTCTTTTTTAAGCTAAGGTTCCTGCTAAGTAATTAAAACTGTTGTTCATCATTTTTAATGATAAATGTTTTTATATTGCGCAAAACTTTATTTTTCGTGAGTGTATTAACGAAGTGAAATAAATGCTAAATTAAAAGTATTAACTTTCTTTTAATCAGAATATATTTAAACTTTGAACAAAGTCAGAAGAACACCTTTTGTCCTTTTCTAATCAAAATGTAACTGATAGGTAATACCGGCTTTAAGCACGATCAGAGCTCTGCTGAACACTGTGATTCTATGTAAAGTTAAGTCGAGATGAAAAAAAAAGGATTGAAATTTACGTCGAGAGTGAGCATTCCTTCATTCTAAACTTGCATGTAGAGCAATTACCATCAGAACAGATAAAGCAGGTTTTTTTGTGATATTTCTAGATCAATCTGCAAACTGTCATAGGGGTTTCCCAGATGCAGTCAAAATAATATACGTGTAATAATTATTTTCGGTAATCTGCTTTGCACATATTAATTTAATATAATTGTATAAAGAAATAAAATAATAACAAAACATGGATGATAACTTGTTTGTATGAACATTTGTTAAAACATGAAATAGTGCAAATAAAAGACATTTTAATTAAATATGACTGAATATACAATCTTATAATATAACAAGAATATACTAATATAGTTGTGAACATGATGGAAAAGTAAACCTGAAACTTCTTTCTCTTCTTGCAATCAAGTGAATGAAACAGCAAGCCGTATATATAAGCTTTCCTGCATCGGATCATTTTTCAAGTGCATTTTTATCCATGCTATCAAATAACAAAAACGTAGTAGGTTTCGATTACAGGTATTCTGTAGGAAGGAAATATAATAGTATTCTTGCTCCGGTATATTCTCACTAATTACTTATTTTCTACCTATATAGTATATAGAGGGAGTGAAAAAGATCTTTTGGAGAGTATTATAAATATACGATGGTTTGAATATAGTGTACAATCATATAGAATTTCATCGTTATAGACGTGTATATGAATAATGGTTGGTCATATTATCTGCTTTCTCAGAAAAGATCGAATTTTCGTCTCACGATTTAATATGTAAGAGTATAAATATTTTTGAGTTGATCAGCTATATTTTCTAACCTTTTAAATTTTGGGCAACAACTCAACGAAATATTAAAAAACAATCACAAGTGTCAAAAGAAACATTTATAAACTCAAGATGGCAATATATTTTATTAAGTCAGTCATGATCATCATTATGATGCAGAAGAAAGTCTGCCATGGGTCATGGCAGAAAAAAAAATTCTGTTAAAACTATATCCACACAATGAAGTCGTAAACATGATGTATGA
>JAQIWE010000313.1:0-24193 GCA_034698565.1 Campodea plusiochaeta
TAGCTGTGGATTATTAAATTCATTAGAATAATCTTATCAAAAATTACAGAATAAAGCCTTATCCGACCCTAGTTCCATCCTACTTCCGACAAATGGTATCAAACATGCTGCAATTTTTTCCAAAACAGCAATTAGCCTTTTAATTTGGCTTCTCAGTGTCTGCAGATATTTTGTACCTGTGAGTTGCAATGCCCAAGGTGACTGTAGAATCCCGATAGATTATCATAATATACAATCTACTGCTTTACAACACAACATATAGACTAGCAATCTCGCCCAGGTATCGTTAAAAGTTAGGAATCTTTAACCTGACATCCCCTTTTCAAACACTGGTAAAACTACAAACACTTTATTTCGCAAGCTAAGGAGTTTTCTTTATGATAACAACTTGTGCTTGAGAAAAGAGAAGAAAAAGTTCTTGCAGCATAGAGTGTGTAGAATGTTACACACCTACCAGCAAATTCTCATTTACATTTAAATGGCCCCATTCTCTTCTCTTCTCTTTTCCAACAAATTTCACAATCCAAAACATTAAATTGAAAAACACTAAGCACTCAACTACTCCTCAAATTACATCTCCTCGATACAGACAGGAACTTTAAGCTTCAAAGAAAACTGGAGAAAGCATTGCTATTGCTCCTCCAAATGGTTTCATGCAAATATAACAACTCCAAAGAAATTTCACTCCACTTCACTCAACGTATATTCACAAACGTCGTTATTTCAGAAATATTTCTTCCTTCTTTTTAGGATTTTATTCTTGAAACAATACACTGGTGGTTTTTGAAACTGAAATTACAATTTTCCTCAAGTTAGTTTTAAAATAAATCACACAAAATTCTGAGATACTAAAATAAGTTTTTATATACAAAATGGACGTATGATTTTGCATTTCAGGGAAGCTGTTGATAGATAATATTTTTAAATTTGTTATTTTAATATGAATCAATTCAGAAATTTCAATATTATACAGAGGTAAGTCTGCATTCATGGGAGTTTGCAGACAAATACAAACTGGGAATTTGTCGAAAAATGATAAAATATACTTCTTGTAGTTGGTTGGTTCAGTTGAGGATTTTCTAAATATCAAAAAATAAACTTCTTCTCAACTAATTATATTTCTTCTCAACTAATAATAAAGATAAAATATAGCAATTCAAGATTGCTGCAAGTAATAGAATTACTTAAGGTCAAAAGTTAAATCCGCACACGTTCATAAACTATTTCAGCGCTGAAATCACATTTTTACATCCCGAGCAATTATTCGTTCTTAAATGGATCTCACAATCACGGCCTCTTTATTGTCTCTATAATGTTACGTTATTACAGGACATTGCTGTTAAAATGCCAGAACATGAACAAAATGAGAGAATGGGAAAGCTAATATAAAATTATGCTGACTACTTGCAACTTTAAACCTTAAAACGATCGTTTCAACGACCCAAAGCTAAATCAGTAATTACGATAGAATGGTAGTTAATTCATCCTAAATAATCCTTTTATTGCAACTTTCCTCCTGTATAATTATGTATTATGTATGAAGAAAGCTTTAAAGTTCAACAAATATATGAGAGGAAGGAACCACTTGCTTTAATACAGTGCTAAACAAGATCGTTCGTAAGTTTACGAGCCAGCAAATTGCAAAATAATGACCCAACAAATCCTATCTCATGCACTCTACAACAGGAAGAAGTATACAAAACCAATATCTAGATGAAGCCTCCATTTCGAATGGTTCACACTTATACAAACAACTGCTTTGATTTGTTTTAAACGGATTTTTTTTATTTTCAGTTTTCAGGTAAGAATAAAAAGCAAGAGAAATATGGAACAGTAGAGTGAATAATAAGTAATCAAAACGACATAATTATATAAAAGTGCAACATAAATATTTGAATTAAACTAAAAAAAAAGTTGTATAAAACGAAACATATTCTTTCTGAATGTTACAATCGGTATCAGGCTACACTACTAAATAAACTTTTATAAATACATGTAGGCCTACAATTGAAAAGCTGGCTTTTGTCAAACCTTCATCAGTATTTCATACAATCGCTTAAATTTAATGAAAAATATGAAAAAAGAAGAAAACGCGATGTACTTCTAAATAATGATGCTGCGACCGATGATATTTACATATAGATAAGAGGATTTTTTTTTTAACTTTCAGATATTGAAACCAGCACTAGCTGCCATCATTATCTTAGCCCACAGTTTTGAAATTCCAATACATCTGAACATTATCACCACAGCACCCATAATTATGCTAATTCTCCTCACAAGAAAGATACGTAGAAGGAACTCTTCAATACATTTTCCTATCCGAAATGACTTTCTGATTATATACCGCTTGCTTGTACTGGTGGGAATCGGCCTCTGCTTCCTCTGAGGTATCGATTCTACATAAATTTCCCAGAATTCAAAATTGCTTGAATCTAATTATTGCTTCGTTGTATTAAATATTCATCTCATAAAGCTTCCAATCTTTTCTTAGTCATTAAATATGCGATAAACTGGCATATGGGGAAAGTGAGGGAGGTCGTTAATTCGCAACCGTCTGTTGCTGAAACGCCATGACCTGATTTGCAGGAGTTAGAAAACAACAATTGGCTTCCTTCATTTACACAAAAGGAAACATTGAGTAGTAAACGTATTACTTATTTGGATCGAATGCCTCATTTACATATAAACACTTGAGAGTTTGAAGATTTGAAGCAGTTGTTTGCGCACGAATGGCTTTGCAAAATATATTTTCCCATTTGTCTCTCTCAGGAGATTGAGAAAATGTACTCATGCTGACAAACTCCACGTTATTTATGTAGGTTAGTAGGGAAAGAACGGCTTAATTATGCCACGAACAAATGGAGGATGAAGAAATACACTTCAGAAATATTAGAGATAACCTAATCTTAAAAATCTTTCCTTATAGTAGCGTATAAACTGTTTTGTACTTTGATCAATGCTAAATTTCAGCCAGATAATGGAAAAAGTGAGACAGACCATAATTATATAAGTCATTGATGCCTGTTGGCTGCTACAATATAAAAATAAAATTTCAGTTTTTGTTATTTGTGATGCGATCATAAAATCTTCTGTCGTACCTTACGCTAGAAACTCAAATTTATAGCGTTTTACATGTATAAAAGTTTTGCTTCTTTATAAGACAACAAAGAAAAAATAAATAGCAGTTTTAAAACAGAGTGGTATAATTTTCCATTTGTATAAAATCTTTAATCATTTGGTAAAATAAAGCTTTCAAATGTACATATATTGCAAAACTGATAAAATACAGCATACATTGTTATCATAATAACATAATGAAGTTCAAAACTATGTGTCAAATATTTATGATACCCTATCTGTATCAAACAAACATTATACCATATACGTTACAGTGTAAATATATAAAATAGAAATGTCACCAATTGAATTCTATATATATATTAATTCGAATAAACTATAAAGTTGCAATACCGCTGTATACATTGACCGTTGTAATCTGCTGGCAAAATAGTATTACTCTGTATAAAAGCAACGTAAAGTGTGTGCCATAATATAGAATCACAGAATATTTCTATTCTCTATTGAGAGTGACCGACCATCATATTTCGATTCCCTCTCTTCATGATTAGATTCCCATCCTCTCCATCCAATCCAGATCACGTGACTTGAAGGGACGAGACGAAAACTCTTACACGTAAACGAATTGCCAATAACAAATGGCATGAGCGACCTACTACAAAGCACACATTTATTCCATTCATTGCCTTTAAATACATTTGTGTTTGACGTTGTATTTGTATGTGTTTGATCAGGAAGTATAGAGGGTGCTGTGTATATCCTTTTCAATGTACGGAATAATAATTATAATCTGATAAAATGAGATATTATACTTTTGTGCTGGTTTCTGAAAGTGAATTGAGAAACAGAAATGCATAATGGAGACTTGAGAGTGAGTTTGTTAACTTAAAGTTTCAGTTTGAATAGCAAATAATATTAACATTTCAGAAGTGAAATGTATGATTGTGTTACTGACTTCAAGGAAATAAGATTGTATCATACAAAAAAAGTTGAAAAATACATATAAATATTCGTATATCAATAGAATAGCCTTATCGTCACAAAAGACATTTCCTTCTATTTTAAAGAAATAAACTAAAAATTTATTTTTCTTCAAATAAAAAGTTAAGTTAGGAAACCCAAATATGAAAAATATGAGTTACTATTCAATCCATAATCTACCGATGTTTTGAACCATGGATGATTTCTCACGCTGAAAACGAAGTTATAAGAAAATTATCTCATCCGTCCCTTGCATTAATAATTCATAGAATGTCCTACCAATCACATCAGCGTCTATCATTCTTATTCCAAAGCAATGCAAAATGGTTGAAAAGTCATATGTCTTTCTTTCTAGTGAAGGTATGAATCGGAACGGCAGACAATTGCTCATCATGAGTGCGACGTTGCAATTTCAGAGAAGTCACGAGGAACTATTGAAGTGAATTGAACTGCCGGAAGAATTTGAGTTTTGATTTGAACTATTTCTCTTTCGGAACGTGACCAGAGCACTGAAATCACATTTCCATCTGAACATCTTATCCTCGCGGTTCGGACATGAACAACTTTTCACAAACTTACAAGGCCTCAAAATATAGAATATATTTGACTTCTCAAGATAAATTGTTATTCCAAACTTACGTCGTAAATATTGAATTGCAAACAGAAACTTTGTTGAAAGGACAATTTAGAATTCGAAAAAAAGGGAAAAAAAGTTTTCCTATTGAGAAAAGAAGAGGAAATATTTGTAACTTAAGACTGAATTATAAAAATAATATATATGCAGTAGGAAGTATGTTTATGAAGTAGGAAGTATATTTATGATAAACTATAACAATTACATGCTTTGAGATATCTTTGGAAAAGTTTAACAAAATGAATCATTTGCCGCTCAAGTACAAAAATAATTATGTTTTAAATCAAAGTCTTTCTGCTGTATCACACTGGTTATCTCTTACAGTTACTAATTCAGGAAGATCCTTTGAAGACGGCTATTTTCCACAATTACAAGCCTAGTTTAATTTATAATATTGATATTTCACATTTTCATACAACATACGTACTTTAAAAAATCAACAGAATACAATTTTGGAATCTATCTTTAAGCATATTAAATTGATACAATTTATTTAAGTTGTTACGTACGAATAAATCATTGTCTGTTCATTTAAGGTATATGTTACAATGAAAGGTATATGTTACAATAAAATTTAAAACACTTCGTTTCTCTAATTTTATGCATCCGTCCATTCAGAGAGGTCATGTAAGTTTTCAACCTGCAAACATTACTTGCCCTCCCATCCGTAAAATAAGCACTGCATTCATTTACAGGTGCTACATGAAAGATAAAATAGCCATCAGTAGAAATACTCTACAATTTGTCGTAATAACAGTAAAGGTCAGAAAAGCATCTCTCTATGAGGAAGGATCATTTCACAGACCGTTGGAAAAGATAGGACATAATATTAAATGACGGAAATTACTGTTTGGAAAATCGCTCTCAATGTCGCTGCATTCACAAAGAGAAGCAGAAGGTCCAAGACTTCAAAGTTTGTAGAAGAGCACACGAGAGATTCTGTACTTCAAAGCTTTACTTGTCCATGGTCATCGTTTAAGAATCAGCTAATTAAATTGCTGTTACATTGTACCATAGATTGTACTGTACGACAATGTATTTAACACAAACTAAATTAATTTGTATTAAAAAACACGAAAGCTAGTATTCTAGTCTTAAATACCTGTATAATATCGGTTCAGTAATATGAGATATGGCAACAGTAAACTAACACTTATAGTTCCCATTCTTTCTGGATAGATCTCTTAAATGGCATAAACTTCTTTCTCGTGATAATTTACGTGCAATGACGGCACCTGCAGCCTTTATGTACTACACGAATTGAAAACATTTTAAGATACACTTGTGTATACTGAAAGTTTTTCAGTAATCTATTTTCAATAAGCTGGCCCAATCAAGTAAGGTTTAGTTAATTTAGCTTTAAACTTCCTGCATGATTAAGTGAATTTAGCTGTTAGTGGTTCAACCAAGGTAAAACAATAGATACTTCATTTCATGCTATTGTGGAGTTCTCATGAATACTCGCCTACATGAAAGCTGAAAACATACTTATTCTCCACAACCCACTTCTCTTCCCTGTATAACAACCCATTACCACCTCACAGTATACCTGTTACTGCCTCTCATATATATAACGATCCTAATAACTCATATACCACCAATTCATTTCACCAAATCTCAACTTCCATCCCTCCATCCACCCAGTTCCCATACCAATAGTTGCACCCATGTTGTACGTGCCTCTACATACAGAACCAGCACAGTTATTTTTTTTGTGAGGCGGGGGGGGGGGGGCGGGCGGAAGGGGATAGCGGAAGAGAAGCAAAATCCCTCATCCTAAACCTATTTAATGGAAATCCCAACTAAACGAAGAGAGATGACGTAGTGTGGGGGTACATGATGATCAATGACTCTACAAATGCATTCATATATAAGGACATTTTACCCTTCCCTCGCACGCATTGTTCAGATCACATTGCATCAAGAGAGAAAAAAGGAAATTTTATTTTGTTTCACTTGAAATTACATCAAAGTTGCATGACTGGGAGAATGACACGGTTAGTTTAACTTCAAAACAGAATTGAAGGAAAATGGTTAGCAAATTTCAATTCATATCTGTCTGTGATACTCTATGATATGCCACTTGTAGAACTTATATTATAAGTATAAGTTATATATTGTGTAACTTATACTTTATATTGGATACAATCAAATTTTGTCGAGCTTAGGCCTACTTGTTACAAATGATAATATTTTTAACTAAGATATTTTTACTCTATTTTCTTTTAACAGTAATCCCTACAGTTGCCATTAATATATTAAGTTCGACCTTACAAATTGACAAACAAATGTAACCTGCATTGAAGAATATCTGAAATGTAAATTTGGTGGACTGTACATTCACAAACACAAACGAGATAAGAATAACTTTACGATCTATCTTGGTTGAACAAATTGCACTAACAACTCTTCAAAACAGGAAAGTTGCTTTTCAGTGATTAGAAACTTTATGCTTTACAAAAGCTCCTTTGTCACGTCCTATGAGATTACAAAACTACTCAACAGTAAAACCCTTTCACGACCTACTTTAAAAATCGGTAATAAACGTTTTAATCAACACTCTTAGATACGTATAATGACGCTCTAAAACATATGTGAGATGTTTTCAAAACGAGCTACCTCGCCGACCATAACCCTATTAATATAAATAATAAAGTGTCCAAAAGGGACACATATACACGAAGTAATCTGAAACGAGTTCCTTCATCTGGAAACTCCCCCAGCGATGAAAAGGAGGCCCTTCTGTAACTTACAAACATTAAATATTGAAATCTCGTCAGGTTATATATCACTAAGACAACACCAAGAAGGAATCAAGAAGTAAATTACTTTCAGCGCTACCTGTATCAACTACATAGAGGTGTACACATCACCGAGAGGGAAAAATTATAGACGCATCTTAATTATAAACAATGAAAGTTTGTATGATACAATACAGATTATTTCACTTTCTTGTGGTATAACAGAAATCTCGAATTATTTAACTATAATTAAAGCAGCAGTGAGTGGTTTGTACTTACTATTATAATTATAAAAGACAGCGAAGGATCAAATTTCATATAATGTGTATATGATAAATTTCGATTTCTTCATAAGTTACAGTAAATAACGATGGAATACAGGTTCTTATTACTATCTTGTGACTTGGTAGCGTCTGAATATTTTAGGTCTATGGGTGAAAAATATTATTCTCAGATTACCTGATACAGAGGTAACAATTTATAAGGAACTCTTTAGGGTTCATGGATTAAATATTATAGATTATTTAACATAACTTAGTCTGCTGCTTACAAGTATAAAACCTGTAATGTTTGTAATGTAAAACCTGTATACCTCTGACATTTAAAATTGAAAAATGGTAGGTCTATATTAAGCTTGAAGTTTTATAGAGGGAAAACTCATTAATTCCCTATATATATCCTGCATTCAAAGAAAAAATGATCACAAATGCAATTCAATACGTTGTTAATAATTGAACGTATTAGGCCTCATAGAAATAGAAGTAATACGAATTTTCTCGTCATAAACAAAAGTCATTACTATTTGCATGGGTTAAATTTTTAACACAAAGTATAAAAAATATAGGCCTCTTTACCTTGGGTCACTCAACGCCAGTTCATCCAGGCATAATACCCGAGACCCGACCGACTCTATTTTCTTCAATTTTTAGCTGGTTTCTGTATCAAATTCACAATTCAGAAATTTGAGTTTTCAATCTTTTGCCATTCCATTTCAGAAGGGTATATTATTTCCCTTTCTGGAACACTTAAAAAATGTCGCGAATCTCCAATAACGTTATTGTGACTTTAGGCAACTCTCTATAATCAGGTAAATTCCAAACTTTAGAAATAATTATGTATTATATGAGTTTAGGTACCATTTGCACGAAAATTATTCAAATCTGAGAAGATCCATGTGCAATTTTTTATTCCACATAGAATAGTTCATATTTAAAAACCACCATTTTCAGAAATTCATTATTGGTACAGTAGCTAAAGGAAGAAAAAGCCCAAACGTTTTATTTTACTACAGTATTAGATAGGAAACTTTCTTCTTTTTCCAATGATACCATCCACTGTTTTGTCGAACTGTAAGCAAAAAATAAAAAAAGTGCATTTGTTTACTAAAAAAGTAATTATTTTCCCATTAATATGAACTTTCATAACATTCTGCTGATAAACAACTTACCTATTTATGAAAATGTGAAGAAAAAGTAACTTGAATGACAGTCTCGAATGAAAATCTGAGAAAATATGGCTAATTTTTATACCCTTTCACAATAAAAAAGGAAAAAGATTGAAAGTTTAAATTTGAGATTTGCGAATATCTTTCGTAGGGCCTATATAAACCAGCAAAAAATTTAATCAGAGTTGATCGGGTGTTACGTCTGGATGAACTGACATGAAATTACCCCTTTAATTTTTACACTTGTCTTTCATTTCATAACCCTTGCATATATGCTTCAACTAATCTGCTTTCAATATTGCATTTATATTAAACTTTAAAAGTAACACTAATTAATAAGCGATGTAAAAAAAACATGAAAAAGGTTTAGTGTCATTTGGGTATTTCAGTTTATTAAACAACACACAGGTCCTATTATAGTCCATGATTCGCTTATTGCTTTGATCTTTGAGCTACTAATGCTATTGTTTGAACTAATATTCGCCTGAAATCAGTTAACATGCGGCTGCATATGTACAAAGAGCTTACAACATGAAGCCTTTTCAACCAAATACAATATTTTTATTATGCTAATTAGAAGGCTTCTGGTAACAACACAATCATATTTTCCGTGTTACAGTGGCGATTAAAATCAATGAGAAAAAAAGAGAGAAATCAACCATGTAAACAATCTAAACATCACTTGAAAATGGGAAGATACATTTTCATTATAGGTTCTGAATCATATCGGTTTTATTTTTCCTTTTGAAATGTAATGGTGATAATTAATGTTATACAATTTTACTGATCAAAAGAAAAAACCATACCGTACTGGTATTTTACTGTAGTACAAAGTATATTATTATTTTTTTTTAAATAGATTTTCTTTTTGATTTAGACTCGGCTTGCCAGCTTTTTGGCTTTCTCTTTGAAATGAATTATGTAATAATCTGTATGGTGCTCTTTTTTTTTCAAATGTTGCAGTGATATGAAATACATCAAGTTTGAGTTCCGATGAGTTTCTTATTTTGTTGCTAGCAAACTATTTTAATAATTATCTCCTACATAAAATCTGAAATGGCAGGTACACTGTAGAATTCTACACACAATGGTGTAGTCAGGACTCCTCTACTGTTCCATAAGATACGGTATTGTATGAAGTTAGTGGAGTGAATATTATTAAACGTCTTCCACGTGAGTGATATTCAATGAATTTCATTTGTCTCATCTATTGTTCATAAGATGCTTCAAATTCACATTTACAGTATGATATGAAATAATTATAAATAATTTCAGGCTCGAAGATATACTTCCACCAGTTACAAGTTTCACTTTTCAAAAGTTTTAGAATTTCATAAAACTTAATGGACAATCTCTGTCTCAAAGTTTTCAGAATTTTCTATTATTAAACGTTTCTAGCGGAACTGCTGGATTATTATATTACAACAAAGTTAATATATAAAAATTATTTCATACCGTCAAAATTCAATAACATATTCTTTTTATACAGTCATAAAGTTTTAAAGATTACTTGAATTGATAAAGATTGAGATTAATATTTTAAAGCCTTATTAAGTACTTTAAAGCCTTATTGTGAATTGATAAAGATTGAGATTAAGTATTTTGAAGCCTTAATAACTGAATAACATTCAAAACTATAAAACAATTTGGAATTCATGGAAGGTTCATATATCAGAGAATTTGATTTAAGTAGACTACGATATGTTACCGCAGAATTAAAAAATGTACTGTAGGCCTATTAGAACTTTTAGTCCAAATAACATGGTCAACAACTTTCTCGTAATCCGTATTCCCAGCATATCATAACATTTGAGAATGCTTAGGGAATAGTGCTGAACAATATAGACTTAATAGATTCTATATAGCAAGCATGTGCATGACTAACGTAGACACCAATAACAACATATTATGTAGAGATAAAATTAGCAAAATAAGTATGCGGTTTTCAACATACTTTACTACATTCTAAATATGATAAAGAATTGCTTTTTTTTAAGGGAAAAAGTGTATTAAATATGAAAAAGTAGCTTTCTCTTACACAAAGGTGTACAAGACCACTATGCTATAAATTTCAGGCAGCATTTTTCATTCTTAGGTGTATGAAAAGAGGAAAAAAAGTAATTCCAAAGTTTGCATCCATTAATACAAGTTGCTTCAAGTTGTGGAGAAATGTGGTAAAGAAAATTTGTGGAAGCAGCAACTTCTAATACCATGCAATGTAATTTCAGCATGAAAAGGCTATTTGAAGTAGAAGAAAATCTTGTGAAATCATCAATAGAAGAAAAGTAGGTAGGAAGTTACTTGATGAGAATATTCTGCCAACAAAATGTTTTTGTAAAGAGGAAAATTAATTTTCACAGTTGTAATTTATTATTAACTAAATTTTTAACACAATTTTATGACAGTATATTTCCATTAATAATAGTTTAAACCTTTCATTGCTAGATAACAACAATAAAAAAATGAGAAAACAAAGTAGATCAACGTGGAACGTGGTAATTACTGATTACGTTAGAAGTATCTTAGGGGATATATAAATTTGAACCATAAATAGATTGAAAATTTTAAGACTGTCAACTTGTACTCTCTAGTAATTCTGGAAATATGAAGAAAGTCTGAAATTGTAACTCTTGCTGAAATAATTTTGTTAACTAAAATTACTGCAGAAACAATCGGATTCAATAACTCGTGAAAAATGAAAAAGGGAGTTACATTTAATTTTTAACTTTAAAACATGAGAATACAAAACATTTAATTTCATATTAATTAGCCTACTAATTTATCTCAACCTGAAGAATACCTCATAGCGTATACTGATTTGATATAGGATTAATCTATCTGAAAATAAAAATCCCACATGCCAACTCTTTGGTGATTCTAACTGGTCGAGTGAATTCTAATCCCAACACATAAAGATCAATCCCACTCTCGAGGTACAAATTCACAATTTATTATATTTCCACTTACACCACTATAATACATCACAGCTTTCACACGTACTATACTCGTACTATACACATTCATATTATGAGTACAGCATGAATTGCATGTAGATCAAAGGTACTTGTATTTAAACACAGCGGCAAACTGCTTAATGCAGAAATGCGCTTTGAGTAAAAACGTCAATAACAATCGTCCTTATGTTCCATTACGAGTACGTTGCTTCTACAAAATGCATTAATGAAAAGTAAATATACATGCAGAGTTGTTTTACAGAACATAAAAATTTTAGGGTTTATACCATGAGAGAATATCTATTACCCGTATTTCAGTTATACGATTTCCACACGATATAGACAAATAATAATAATAATAAAATAATTCGTATTTGTAAATGTGCCGCTTGGCCGTGATACAATAATAATATACAATTTTAATAGAGAGAAAAGCAAAGTGCAACATTGAAAAATAATAAAAATACGATAATAAAAAAAATTAAAAACTATAAAGTAACCGTACAAAAAAATGGAATTAACAAACCAAAATAAAAAGTTTTTAAAGATGCCGACCAGCTTATTTCTTTATTTTCTAAGCAGCTGTTGTATCGATTAGTATAATGATAGATATTTCGTTTAATAGTTACAAGTTATTGCCACTTTTTCTTTTATATTAAAATGAAAGAAAACATTATTCAACACGTTCAAAAATGAAAATGGAAACTAAGTCAAAAACACAAACGAAAGCTTACAAATCAGATGAAAAATATGTATACAAGTTGAAACAAATATTCATTTTGTATACTCGTAATACAGGGATAAAGGAATTTTTACGTATTTGAAGCGATCTAAAAACGTTTCCCTATTAGCTCAACCATGTTGGTTTCTATATTGTGAAAGACTTAATATAATTTTTTATTTTGTAAATACTAAAATATCACAGCATGGTTTTAAAGATTGAAGGTTTTCACTCAGCTGTTTGTTGTAAACAGATATTAAAGATTTAAATAGTAAAATATATCAAAAGTACGGTATCATAGAATTGGGACTTTCAGTCACATTAATCTTTTTCTCGGTTAGCGAGAGTGTACGCAGCCTACCATGGAATTAATTTAAAAAGACATCATTCGCTACCTCAGCACTAATTCAAATTCAATGATGACGTAAAGAGAATTGACTCGGTTTGACGCTACGCTTACAATAACCAGATCGCATTACCATGTAATATCTTAAATTTCAGTGGTCCTTTTCAATACCCCGTAGGAGAAAAGCAACCACTTGCTTCCACGATAACACAATTCAGATTAATCCCTCCCTTTCAATCTAAATGAAGGAGAGACAAGGGATGATTAATTCATCGCTGAAGAAGATATAAACCGGAAGCATCTTCTCCCTGCCTCCCTCCCCCACAAACACGAAGAGAAAGGTAGGATGGAGTGTTATGATGCAATTAGAGGTATGCTGTCATCATTCACAATAACAAACGTATTCAGATAATTATTGTTGAGATTAGTTTTCATCAACTACATAAATTAATGCGACGACTAGCAATGCAAACGGAATTCCCATAAGGAAATAATAATGAGTTTCTATCAGTCTATTTACTACTTCCGGCTGAACAATCATTCCTCTTCCGTTCCGACCTTTCCACAATCCACAGATTGAGAGAAAAGTTAACATCTCAAAAGTTTCACTAATCCTATGCAGGGATACAAACTTCCAAAGCTTTTCTACCAACTTTAAAGCACACAGTCTTCCTCATTCCCAGACTCTATTATAATTATGCGCCATGGTTGTAGTGAATGTACAGTGAAACTTCGACAGGGTATCAGAATAAATAGGAGGAAAAACCAGTACTAATGAAGGGCATGACGTATTTTGAATGACGGGGTACAACAATAGACTGATAAAGTTCTTATCATAAATCAACTTTCAGTTCTAAATATATTCTCACTCCCAAAACATCGTGCTGACAATGAAGCTGTCTAATTAAGACCGCTTTATCGTCAATATCGAGCAACAACTGAAATATGATATTTAATCAAACGTGACTGTATAATATTATAAAACGTGACTATATAATATTATAAAACTCATTGAATATTTGTAATTCTGAAATCGTATATATTCAATAACAGTAACTTATGGAATTTTGTCATTGCAAAGAAATCGTGATTATTCAGTCGCAGTTCTTCCAAAACAAAATACAAGAAAAGATGGTCTATGGATTTTCAGAATCTCAATAAATTGTTATACAATTGACAATTTGGCATTGATTAAAAAAATAACGGATTGGGAACAATTTCAAATGCAAATTCTTGTAATCATTTCTTACTATTGAATATCATGTAACATAACTTATGCTACCAAATGCAATCAATTAAAATAGATTGTTTTTGATAATTAGTTATTTACTGTATAGCATGGTACATCAGTAAGGAAACTGTTTTTCACTGATGCGTAAATAATATATTTTAAGGACGAGTATGCTTCTTATAGCAATATGAAATATCTATGCTCAAAAAAATAAAACAGACAAATTCATAGTAGTTGTTTAAAACAGACAAAATAATAAGCATACACTGATCCTCAAGTACTGCCAAACCAAAAATCCTCGATTATCCCTTCAATCTGAAGGATCAAACCAGCTGTTTCAATACAACCTGTTTTACTCATTAAGCGAAACCTATTATACAATTACCAAGTTCTGTATCGATAGAACCCCACCCCAAAGCCATTTTCTCCCACTTGTCTCATTCACCTTTTCTAAGCACCTTTCTATTCGAATATTGCTCTCTAGAAGCTATAAACGCTTGGGCCATGTTCTGGCACCTCATGCATGTAGCGTCTAATGCTTCACATAAGTTTTAACACTTCCAGCACAAATTTTTCCTTTCTGTTCCTCTAGAAAGCCATTCCAAACTCAAACTCAGGGTGCAGGAGAGAGGAAAGGGAAACTTTCCCTCCCTCTCTCCTCCTCAGCTCTAAGAATTCTCTATGTTAGAGTTGTATTGAATCTAGTACTTTCTTATTTACGGGAATAGAGACTGTAACTTATTCTTGGAGGAAACGAGCTAATCAGAAGAGTATAACAGCACGATATTCCTGCTTTTGGCTTGCACCATTTGGTTATCTTGGGGAGTACATTTCTTATAAATCTATATCATACATACATTCATGCTCTCCAACGTTTACATGCGGAGAGCAAATGCTCATTTCCTTTCCAGTGCGGTCATTTTACCGTTATAAACTTCAGTTTAGAGAGCAGGCAAATTGGAAATGCGGATTTAATACCTTCATGTAAACGTATTTGATTCAAATTGTCAAGAATTTAAATTTCGGTAGCATTAACAAACCACGTAGCTCTTTGTAAACCTAAAGGCTTAAAAATTGTAAGAATATGTTATTTCACATTCATGATAATATGTATGTAATTTTCACATACACCAGAAGAATATTAATTTTGATTTTAAATGTAGAAGTAAAATGAAATGTATACTAGCAATAGAAAATGAAAGCAAAAAGCCATTTTACAATCACAATTTCTAGCTTTTACGGAAGGAATTCGCCTTAAAACTGAAGAAGAATTTAGAAGAAGGGGATTGAAATTTTAAATATTTATAATTGTACTTATGTGGGCAGAAGACACCATATAAATTATGAAATAGTCTAAAAAAAACTATTTTTTTTGCATATTTACAACCACCATGAGAATATACGAGAACATCTTCTCTAGTACTATTTAAGACATCTTCTGTACAATATCCTCGAAGTCTCTTAAGAACATTTCTTCTTCCTTCCTTGATAGTAGCAAATTCCTTCGCTCACGATGATAATCCTTTCAGCAGTAGATAGGAAGTTATCTTTTAAAAGAAGAGGATTTCTTTGCTTCCAAAATCAAACCTTTCTCTAGCAGGTTGCATTACTTCTTATATGACCCGACTACCCTGTTGGGGGTTGTAAGAAACGGAAATTGTTTATTCTGGAGACAAAGAAACAATAGCAAAACCAAAACTAAATAAGTGGAAAGAAACGTTACCACAAAATTCTGGTTAGAAACTTCAAGTCAATATTTTTTGTTGTATTTGGAAGAAGAAGAAAAAAGGGGAAAGTTTGATCATTTTTTGTTCTTCTGAGGAAGAAGAATATATCTGGAATCGTTGACGTGCGCTTAAGTTGCTCTAGTATGAATAGTAAGTTTAAACTACAAAATATGTTTGTTTTTAAAAAGAAAGGAAATTGTCAAATAAAAGTAAATTCGGCAAATAATTAAAATCTGACATTTACTTGTCATTAGAAACCTTTACATCATTTAGTTTTCTTGTTTTACAAAAATCTGAGAGAAACTTAAGTTTAAATCTACTGCTACATTTTTCAAAAAGCAAATAATCTATAAGAAAGATGCTTGTTGGTTAGTAATGTAATTTCAACTGCTTTTCCATAACAACAATACTGTGGTGTTTAATCAAACACAGCTCTGTCACGCTGAAATCCTATTGCAATTATTTATTCATCTCAAAGTAATCCCATCCCGAATCCTTGTGTAATTTATCGTATTTTCACGCTTAGTAATTAATCCCGTTCGACGACAGAGACTCTCTGTACAATAATCCACAAGTTCTCAACTTTCCCCACAAATAACTGCCAACCTCTGCAAACACATATTCAACACTATTGATTCATTTTGGTCAGAACTAAACAACGGAATGAAACTGTATGTAAATATTTGCAATAAACAAACAAAACATGGTAATAGTTTAGCCCATGAGGCTCGCTGCAATTAAGGGTCAGAGTCGAAAGTACTGGCAAACGCCCAAATGGGTCCACTTAAATGCCGTTCCCGTCAGCAGCAGCCTGTCAAATATACCTTCGAAAACACCTTGGTAATTTCCCTGTCCATCTAGTGGTGGGGAGGCCTTACGACTCCTGTGTGTATACTTCTCTACACAACAAACGTGCGGGGAAAGGTGAATGATCCCGTTTTTACCATTTGGCAACAGGCCACTAGCGTTGCCAGAAATTCAACGAGAGGAATGCTTTCATTCGCTGCGTTCCTACATTTCAGCATTATAAATTAAATCATAAATGTCTAGCGTCGTCAGCGTTCGGTCATTTTCATAAATTCAAAGATAACTGAAACGTAGGAAATATACACGCTCGTTCTGTTCATTGAATGTATTATACTCGTATGTTGAGCAGATATTAAAGACGAGTTATTTATTTCAATGGATGGTTTGGGAGGAGAAGTTTCATTAACACAGGAAATTTCTCGAGTATTCTTACAAGCATTTTACTCCAAGAGGCTTAAAGTAACAAGAAATTGTAGAAAAGCTGAGGCTGCAGCTTTCTCAGACATGCGCAAGAACAATCTAAAAAAGAAAATAACTTCTTGAAAAACATTGGGAATATTTTGTGATCCTTGAGCTTTGTATACATTTTTGCAACGACTTTTAATGAGGCTATGACAATAATTGATAACTCAATGAATTCTCACTTTTCGCTTAAATTCTCACTCAATGAATTTTCACTTTTCGCGAAATCAAGTACTTTGGTGGATAAATTATATTCCAGGAGTTAGGAAATAATTCTGTTTCCTAAGGTTGAAAATAGTCTTTCACACGGTTCTTGAACACCGAAACGGTATGTACTGGCAGCCTAAATTATAAACCTTTATAGAGAGTAAAAACTGTCCTGCATATTCTTGATTATGGTAAAACATCCAAAAATACAAAAAGAGAATGCAAGAACTAAACCAACTGTAAACGAATCAAAAGGCCGTTTCCCTCTCTCAGTTGAAAGTTCACATGTTCAAAATACGAATGGAACGTGTTCCCAACACTACTCTGAATTCCACCTGCACCATCATAAACCATCTGGAACCGTTCGCATCAAACAGCCACATTACAATTTTTAACGTGGTCTCTAAAATCGATGTGCAGTCAGCCCCAAACCCTTCCAAACAGCAATATATTTGAAATGCAAATTTGAGTGGTGCGGTCAAGCACCGGAGAGAAAATGTATCTTAGTGGGCGCCTCATAAACGCACCTCTTTGATCCCAACAACATCCATCTTAAATGTCGAAGGAAGCTTCTTTTACCCCACAAAACACACGCTACAAAGGAGAACCAAAACAAAAGAGTAAACACTTACCAACTACAAAAGATCATATAATGTTCAAAGGAGTTGAGGAGCACAATACAGCTTACAACAATTAGTTACAGTTTGTTGGGAAAATAACTTTATTTGGTTAGAATGGAAAGAAAAGTTGGGATGATTATTTTAGAAAAGTATGTAAAAGTGTACAAGTGATAAAAAAAAGGTAGCTCTTAATATAATTTGTTAAGTCTATACTCCAGTAAAAAAAACGATTAAATGCAAAATTTGTAACTACGAATTTCAGTAAATTATTATAATATAAGCCTAATAATTATATGAACAAATCAATACCGTAGTTTAAACTCCTCAGAACTATTTGTCTGCCTAATAAGTTCCACATTACTAGTATAAAAAGCTATATAGTTCGTTAAAAATATTATGTAGCTTTTAAGTAGGATAGAGTGAAATTAAGTTGTAAAGCAATTTATGTAAAAAATTTATTTTAGATTAAAAAAATAAAAGTTTTAAAATATAATGACATTTACAAGAAAAAAAAGACATCTCACAATTCAAAAGAATATACACTATTACACGAGAAATCAAATGCTTTTAAAGAACCACTGGATTCATCTCGCTTAATGCAGAAACAGCTCATTTCCTATTCATTACCATGGGAAGCCCTTAAACCTTCACAAAATACGTTTCTTATTCCTAAACAGTAAAGAAGTAAAGGCTATACAAATGTAAAATTCAAGTCGACTCAAAAAGAGATGCTCACTCAGTAGACTGATGTCTTAGACAAATCATTCCATGGAGCATCTGATGGAATTGAAGTTTCTCTACTTTATAGAGAAGTGCTCACAGAGATAAATATACCACTGACGAATAAGAAAATATATTTGTATCGGAAGAATAAAAAAATACATTTGTATAAGAAGTATAATTAAAAAAATAATAAGTTCATATTTAAAAATCGTCGGATGTAATCATAATTGATACCTAATTTAGCAATTTTCGGATCATAGATCCTAGTTTCTAAATTACGTTCTAATACGAGAGGAAGGAAAACTCTGCATACTCTTCGTATCACCTCATAATTCTAAGCCTAAACGCCTGCTTCCATTCTCCAGATCATACGTTCTGGTAGTATACAATTCACATGATACTGTACAATAAAAGAAGATTTAGGAATTTTATTTCATTTCTTTAGATCAGTTATCCAAGTACTGTAGAACCATTCCTTTAAATCCCTCGTACGCGGCACCCACGTACTCTTAGAAGCATTCCGCAACAAATTACTCTTAAAACTATTACCAGAAAGAAAAAGCCAATTTGGTAGTGGCTCCTAAAGCTACTCAAGGCACCTGCACATGAGCAGCAATAAGCGAAATAGCCCATAACTTCTTATCACTTTGTACGGGGGAAAAACAACGCACAAGTTCTCCTGATGACTACACCGCAAATATATATGGATTACAGTCCCAGTTTCCTCGTTATCCCACACAAAACAAACGCTTCTTCTTTCCTCCAAACATCGACGATAACTTGCTACTAGAAAAACCAATTTATGAGATACGGGCTACTATTGTACCCTGGGGACATAACAACAGCAGCAAGTGCGAAGACATCTTTGCAATGGCGGAAACAGTCATAAAAATCAATCATCCGTTTCATCGGCAGAAACTTCCGGGAGTCGACGCCTTCCACATAGCTTGCCCTCACACACACTCTATATTTTACTTCAAAAAGCACTTTGTTTGTGGTTTGCAGCAAGCGCAACTATTGACAATGATGAATAAGGGGAAGGGCAAGGTATTACTGACAAATTATCATTTTTCATTTGACGAGTGGTGATTTTTCAGGATTTTCTTTGTCAAAAGAGTCAGGGAAAGGAAGAGATTTTTGATCGTTCTTTGTTGTAAAGAATAAAGCTGTTGTTGCAGTTTTTACTTGCTGAGAGTCGTGTTACCTGCGTTTCCAGTATATTTGTAAGCAATACAATTATGTAATTAAGTGCATAAAACGAATGTTATTAGATGAATGTATTATAATAAAATTGTAAACCAGATGAGTCTTCCGAGAACTGAAATTCTAATCTAATTCCCAAGAAGTCTCGAGGCACAATTATTTTTAGGAGCTTGCAAAAATGCAGTTCGAAACTGTGTGGTGTGTGGATATTCAGCAAAGTATGTTGTTCAAAATGTACACCGTTTTACAAAATAATACATAACCGTTAATACAGTCATTCAATATCCGAGTTATTATATTACTCGAAGTTTCTACATGTTAGCTTGTAAACATCATAAACTCAATAATACTTTTAGCTTTAAAATATATTTAATATATGGAGAAATAAATTAAAACTTTCCAACATATCCGAATAAGATATTACTTCACATCAATCCATCATTATTAATAAACGTTCCACAAATCTTCTCTTAAAAACAACAGAAGCAAACTTTTCTTGACAAGTGCAGACATATTTTACATTTTGAAATGTCAGCCATGATGCATATTTACGACAACAACGAGACTTGAGTAAGAGAGACAGACCCACTTTAGAAAAGCAGGTAACACGACTCGCAGACTTTTGTGATCACAACAAACGTAACTTTTGGATGTCATGACAAAGGGAAAATCTTTTTGTAACTTTTTTTCCTATCACATGAAGATAAGCTTAGTGTAGATAAGAGGAGAAGGACCAGTCACAGATAAAGGAAGAAAAACCAGAGATTCCTTCAATTCGATTTTGGTGCAAAGGACACAATGCACAAAGGAGATGAATGAAGTAAAAAGATGATAAACGATCATCTTCATTTCTACATTGTCCCTTTCTTGCTCCAAGTGTCATGGACGTTTAAATACTTTATAAATATCCGTTCAAAATATTTATATCGTTCATAAAAATAATATTCTTCGAAGTACGCAAAAGATCACAATACTCAAAGTTGATAAACTTACAGTAAACATGGTAATTTTTAAGAGTACAATTATATAGGAGCAAATTCAATTTTTGAGCTTTAGAGTATACTATAATAAAAGTAATCCAATAAGCAACATATAAACTTTCAGTATTTTAAATGTTAGATATTGTATTCTGTTCCAATCCAATCCAAGCCAGCCTCTACCCATCCGACTATCTCTGCTACTTTAGTTCTTCCGTTTTCTTTTGTTGTGTTATTTCTTGTGCATTCTTCTCTATATAGTATATAAAGTGGTAGCTTGCATTAAAATTCAATGAAGTCTTATTTCACTCGCAGCCTGTCAGCTCTTTTCTGTACCTGTCACAAAATGTTGCAACTCGTCCCTCTCATGGGTTATTCTAAGAAAGATCACAAGTTTTCAGATAGCAGCGGTAAGGAAAATACAAAATAATAAAATATTTTCTCTCAGTAATAAAATGGAAGTTGAATGAAATACTGCTAATCCTATTTATTAATTTATTTCAAAATTTAGATGAGCTATAGAACAATATGGGGAGCTTAAAATTTCCATGAAATGTTAATCTTCAAAAGAAGTGTTGTTTTTTCACCCTTAAGATCAATATATAGCATTGTAGTGTAATAAAACAGTAATCTGAAACTACTGGAATTATGCAAAATAACAATCAGAATTATGAAACGAATAAGACTTAGTTCACATGAAAAACTGGTTAATCATAAAGACGTCTTTTACATGTACATCACCGAACGTGTAAGTATGCAACTGCCTCTTTTCTTTCAAAATCCGTCAGAGTTTTACTAATTCATTCCTCCATCTCTTTTAATTCCCCTTGAAAAGAGTTCACCTCCTTTTAACAAAAGCAGACTTCATTAGGTAGTACTTCTCGGCCGAGAACCTGCTCCTGTCACTCAAAATAAAGAAGCAATATGCTTTAATTAATGCTTCTTCTAATGAAAACTCTTGACAAATGATATGCTTCATGCAATTAATAATTTTTAATACCACAAAGTTTCCACAGACGCCTTTCATTTAGAAGTCTCACTTATTAGAATTGAAATCGAAAAAGCGATTTGGGTTTTCGTATTTTAGAGATGAAAGAGAAAATTTGTTAACAGAAAACTCTTTTCCAGAAAGGGAAAGAAGGAGATGAGAGCAACAATATCCACAGTGTAGTTTAGTCTGTGTATAATTAATTTTATTCTCAGACTTTAACTGAAATTTCACGGTTTCGTTGAGGAATCCGTATGCAACGCCAGAAAAATGTTGAATACAACAGAATATGAATGATAATAAAATATTTAATAAAACCGTTTTAACCACAAAGTTAAATTTCTTTAAGAATAATACAGTAACTGCTGTGCTAAGAGAAAATAATCTTGCTTTGTCAATCAAATATTTATACAGAATTATAAGATAATAAATAACGATAATGAATGAAATAAAAATAACAAAATAAATACTTTACAATTATAATAATAATAATAATATTTATTCCGTACAGGTAGTGATGCCACCGAGACGAGACAAAAGTCTCGTCTCGTCCCGAATTCCGAGACGAGACTGGATTTTCGGAAAACGAGACGAAACGAGACTTCCTTTGACGAGACCGAGAAAAGTCTCGTCTCGTCTCGTTTTTCCAATTTTATTAACAAAAATTGAAATTTTCGGATTTAATTTTCTTCAAAAAAATTTCACAACTAATTTCCGGGATTTTTTAAACTTACAGGTGCATCAAAACAGAATTTTGTCTATTTATAGTAACAGGAAATTTGTGTTACGATATTACTTAGATATAAAGAGAAAACCTGTAATGATTTTTAAGAAATAGACCTAATATTTCATTATGAGGTAAATATTTTATAAAGGCAAATACATCATTATATTTTTTATCAATTTTTTTTCATTGATTTTCAAAATTTATACCACTTTTTGCCATTTAAAAAAAACGAGACGAGACCGAGACAAACCCTAACGAGACAGACATTTCTCAAGTCGAGACGAGACAAGCAAAAGTCTCGACGAGACGAGACGGCATCACTAAAAATGTGTTCTTATTGTATACCCAAAAACCCGATGTTATGAAAATGCTGTATTATTGCGATCCATTAATAAAAGAATTAAAATTTTCTTACATATTGTAAAGAAGTATAAGATATGTTTGAGGAGTCCCATATTACATTTTCTATATAAAATATTAATATGGAAACAGACAACGTTAAAAAGTTCCATGCTACCTGCGGGATTTGAAACCATGACCCTTTGAAAGTCGAAGATTCTACTCTCATTAGTAGCATGAATATTTTTGTAATTTTGTCGGCATTATATTAATTTCATTGTAATTTCCTTACAATTATTTATAAAACGTCATTAATCCTTTTTTTTATATACATTTCGATTCATACTATTGTTATGGCATTGATAGTCTTATAAGACATATGAAGAAGATTTTTGCAGGTTCACTCGAAAATTTATTTTTTGTAAATACATTTCATTATATGAAAAGAGAAATTTAGCGCTCCTGTAGATATATTGATATTTATTCCAAAAATATAGTAATGAATCCTCTTATACGATTACGACCCTTATTGTATGTTATTATACCGTATTTTAACAGATAATATCATTATAATTATATCTTAAGACATTGAACTTGAAATTGAAAAGAAACGGGTTCGATATTGTTCATAATATTTATTCTGAATTTCGTTGATCTCATGTTAACATCGTTTTTAAAAATAATCTATAATAGTGTTATATAATGTCGTTTACAATGTATTACGTCCACTTCGCTTTATTTCTGATGTTTTCTTCTGTGAAAATAGAGGCAGCGATCACTCCTGATGGTAAGTTGATTTATTATTTTATTTTTATATATAGTAGATTTAGTACGAATACGTAAGAGTAATATTTTTCAGGATATTTTTTGTTTATCTAACTTTCTACTGTTCTAATAACAATCTGAAGTTATAAAGTTGCAAAAAGTTATAAAGTTGTTCATTTCAGGAAACTAATAAAATTTGTTAATAAATCATATAGTATCATAATCAGTATATTTTTTTAAATCAGTCAATCTTTCAATAAAATGTGATTTTGTGACGAGTTTCATTATTGAAAATAGTTGCTTAAAATTTGAGTTTTTGTCTCTGAGATGTAAAGCTCATTTTCATCTCTAAAATTTCTGTATAATCATTAGCAGTCATCCGATTACATAAATTTTGTTCTTAGGTTAATAAAGCATTTATGCTTATTTTCATCCTTATTTATCTGTTTACTATAATAAACAAGTAGAATTAAACGCCATCGTCGTTAATATAGATGCGACCTTAACAGACCACT
>JAQIWE010000314.1:0-24179 GCA_034698565.1 Campodea plusiochaeta
GTCAACAATGGGTTTACCTGTCAAAACAGTTTGAAGACATAACCAGTTTAGGTTCGTAAGATATTGGAAACACTATAGTGTTTCGCTTACAAAAATATTAGTGTTGCATTTGGGAAAAGTCATTTTTAAATATATTGAATGCCCTGATTTAAAAAAAAATATTATTGTGTTCACTGCATTTTTCCTGTTTTCGTCATCTTGAAGGTTTATGTAGTAATCAATTAATAATTATCTCTGAGAAGTTCCGAATGTTAGAAAATAACACATCCTGTAATCCTCCAATAATATTTTTTAATAAAACAATTCGCTAAGGAATAATTTTAAACCTGAATTTTTTCCAGCGGGAAGCCATCTTTTCCAACACACATATCCCGCTTTATTTTTTTTTTTGTTCTCTATTGTACTCGCTTTCCCTAGAGAGCGCTAAGCTGTGTTGGAAAAGGTGGCTTCCCACAGGAAAAAAAAACCCAGGAGGTGAAACATTTCTTTAAATATAATTCAGGAGATCAAATGACTTTATAATTATCAGATATCAAATGACCGCTGCAAATAATATGAACTTATTATATAATTTGATAATTTCACATCAGCACTGCCGTAAAATATTCCTTTTCTGATGCTTAAATGTTTATGAACTGTGAATTCCTTCGATGCTGTATCCTACAGGTTTGTTATACGAGATTAAGATGGGTTATGTGTCACCTCATTTTCATATATTTTTCACTTCATCTGTTTACAACACAACTACTCGTAACCCAGAAGGGAAGAAAAAATTATGTCCGAAGACATCGACTGCTTTTAGTGCTTTATGATATGATTTTAAATTTTAGACTTCTCTAAATGCACTTAGCCATATAACGTAATTATGTAGTTTCATATTATGAAGCTGTGAGAACGAAGTTATTTTAAAAGTTCCTGAATGTATTGGTTTGATATTCTTTAATATTCGATTTTACAATCCTAATAAAAATGTACCATATGCTAATTCGATACAACTTCATTCCTATCGTAACCCTAACCTTATTCACAAAAGACCCTCGAAATTTCCCCTGTTCTAACCCTTCGGGACTCTCTGCGATCGATTCCCGCCAAATCTCCTTTCACTTTCCCGCCAAACTACTCAGCTGCTGAATCACTTTCGCTGTCCTCCGGTACACTCTAACTCCAAGGATACATGCATTAACTCCCGTATATTTACTGAAGGCTGAGCCCTACTGCTGTATATACATGCTCACTAGAATTTAAACAATTTACTTAGCGACTTAGAGTAGTGTAGATATATCTTGGAGTGTGTTGTCAATATTGAATTTGAAAATTCCACCGCTACGTTTGTTGACTTCCTGAATTTACATAGGATCATTTCTGTTGATTTTAGTCACAAAATACATTAATTTAGCATAAGTATGTTGTATTTATAAAGCAATGCTTTCATGTACTGACTACCAGTGTTTGAAATAACTGCGAATGTCAATATATGAATGAGTATGTCATCGCTAAAATAGAATTTTATTGAGAAATGTTATGTAAGGAAAATATTTAAACTGTAATGACGATTTTTTTTCTTCTTCTTATAACGATGAGCTGATATGCATCTTTTGATAGCATCTTGGTGACTGCAAATTCATACGGTATTTCGGATTTTTTATGCCCGAAGATAATAATATTCTAACAATTTACTGTAATATAATGATGTTATCGGGGAAGTTCAATGTGTGAGTTTTATTTTAAAGGTACGGTATTATTGATTATACAATCTTACGAATGTTTAATAGTGCACAAAATTTAAATGAGGGTTCCATCATTAAAGGGGTAATGAATGTCTTATATCATAAAATTTTTATGCATTCACCACTTTAAAGCAAAATTAAAATTCTCAAAAGTCCAGTTCAGAACCTGTGTTATTTACTATTCCAACACCTACTTTCCCAACACGTACTTTAAATGTACCTGACTCTCATCGTACTACAATACAACTTGTACCACCAGCACCCTTTTCGTGCAAAACTCCACCCCCTAACGGAAGGCGTGGCCAAATCTACCCCACGTGACTACCTTCCTCTAGCCCTGATTGGTCGCAAACCATGTGTTCTCTCGGATGCTCCCCGCCCAGTGCTTTTTGATGCTGGGACTTAGTATACCGCAACTGTTGGTGAAACAGGGACGTTCTTAGCGCTATTTGACAAAGTGACATTGTGACTTGTTGATTTTTGCGTGTGACCGTGTGGGTGCAATAATATGATGCAACCCGGGGAGGGCTACCCGAGCCCGCATCATCATGGACCGCCGATGCCAATGGATCTTCACGTACCTCAAGGGTTTCCGTACTACAGGTCAGTTTATGCTCTGTCTTCTCTTTAATTAATTTTGAGGTGATGTATCATTTTAAGTTATTATATGTTGCAAAATAGATATACTGCTGTATAGTTTTTATTTATTGTGTATATCCAGCTTATTATTATTTTACATGCAATACTGTGTCACTTCATATACTATAATATCATAATGATCTGCTTTAATCGATGAAATAACCAAAGTTATACATTATCTCAAGCTCGATCCATTTATTATAGCGTCATCAATACTCAGTATGAGATCATCAGATGTGGATGTAATCACAATATAGTTCGTTGAGAGAGAGAAAAAACGATTCGCGAATTATTTACATTTTATACGATCGCACCAATGCACCAATGTTTCATAACTCTTTATATATACATTACTTCATAATTTATACCTGTAAATTTCATTCATTCATATAATCACTGACTGTTATATTACTCTTCCCTGTGCAATATAACATTTGTTTTTATTCAAGCCTGTTTCCATCATCCAACTACTTTAGATCATCAGCGTGTAACAAAATTAATACAGAAAAGTATATAGGAAGTAACGTAATTAAATTCAACACAATATTCATACATTCATAATCAGATACGTATTAGAGATAAAACAATAATTTTCCACGCATAACACCGCTCCGATGAATTATACGCGTTGTAGTATACCGGTATATATTATAATAATACTCCCGTAAAAAGAACGTAAGCAAATGCACACGCTTATACATTTGCACAATAAAGAACTCTATTAATAAAAGAATATGTTATGGTCAAGGGAGTCCAGCGTCACTTATAATACCTGTACGCCACCTAAGAAGGGAATACTGAGTATTGTCCAGTTATCCCGAATGGTAACTTTTTTTATTTATCCCGGCGACCAGTATGACGGGATGAAAGGGGTACTGGGACTGACAGGTGCCTCTCACTCCACGGAGTACGCGGGACTGCTGGACTTTCATGATTTTTAGAATTATTAGCAGTAACTAAAATTTGTTTTACGTAATATCACTTTATTTTCTTATGGTATTGATGAATTTATATAATAATATTGATTATTGCAATTATCTTTAGATGTGTTCTGAACTCCTTAACATTTTTAAAAAATACTGGGAGGATATAACTTGTATTATATTATTTTATTTGTTAACTTGGAAGATAATTTATTATTTAACTTTCCTGTGCATATTATAATTATGAGGTTGATACATTTCCCCAGTTTTCATAAAAAATCATCTTTTATCCATCAATAATATTGTAGCTCATTATGTCTCATATACCATAACATGAATGTATCATTATTATCACCCTAAAATTAAAGTTGAGATAAACATTATAATTACTTTCTTAGTATAAAAAGTATCAGCAATCGGATGAACAAAGGGATAAAATCAATATTATTTGTGGACAATATAAATTAATAAAGATAACTAACATACTTTTAAACGTGTAGTTTTTTTCAGCAGGAGGTCTCATTTTCTCACACACATGTCCCGTTTCGCTTTCTTTGTTTTCTATTATACTTGCGTCCTCAAGGGACCTTTAATCTGTGTTAGAAAATGGGAAGTCCTGCTGAAAAATAATGGGCCTTTAACTATTAATTTTTATGGTACATATAAACCTGCATAACTATAGTGCTAATATAATATTACATTCACTGAAGGGCGAAGGCTATAAACGTCCAGTGTAATTTGAATCCTTTGAACACAAATTATATGGGACTGCTCCATATATAAGCATCTTCTTTGCATAAAATTAAAAAAAATTCAATCACCCTATATTTTTTGCACCCTCCCTGATTCAACGTACAAAACAAGAGTCCATTAGAACCTCCGAAGAAGAAAAAAACTAATGCAGCAATGGATCTATATACCATGAACAAAAGCAGGTAGGCCACAAAACCCGCCTTCCCAGGGAGATTAGTCAAATGCATAATTACAGACGAAGGTGCTCTCTTGAAAGAATGAGGCCCTATTTTACCTCCTTGCCCTATTATTCTTGCGTCTCTGTTTCGTCCCGATCTTTTTTGCATGTATGTAGATGAGAACAACCCTTTTCGGGATTTAATCCGTTCCAAGTGCTTCGAGACATTTTCCACAATCTCTAGGTGGCAGTTAGCAATCCCCCGGGCTAAAAAATAATGTGCTTTATTACCACATTGGATTATTATTGAAAGAAAGATAGGATTAGTGGATATTGATTCCGACATGGGAGAGGAAACGGTTTTAGTGGATGCAGTTTTTTGTTACAAATTTGTTTGTGAAATATGATCTTTATTGCATCATCAAACCATATTGTAATAACCTCTGTTGCTCTCCAGTAAACTTTTTCATTTTTTCATTTATTGCAATTGATTATAGAAACTAGAATATTTTAGTAACATACTTTCAGAAAAACAGCAGAAAAAGTCAATTAAACAAAATATTTATATCCGTCGTCATCAAATTTCACTTCGTAAAATATTTTTCTCAAATTTCACTTCTTTATAAAATATTTTTTTAATAACCGAAAATAATTATGAAAATACAATATATTTAAGCTTAATATAATTATCATATTATATCAGAAATCATATTATATATAATTATACATATAAACCAGAATGAAAGATATCAGATTTCTTATTATAAAGTACAGAGATTCAGAGTTTCTATAAAGTACAGTATAAATTATCAAATACGGTATATGAAATACAGTATAAAACCATAGTCTGCATCTAAAATACAATATAAAATATCAGATATACATTATATAGAAACTTCACTGTAAATATGTCAGATTTTACAGCATTCTTTACCAGATTCAGATTGTGAATGTAATACTTCAATAGCATATATAATCAATTGATGTGTAAAGTACAGAATCATCAATAAGATGCTATATAAAATACAGTATAAATTAATTGATATATGAACTGTCTTCAAATTCGTTTATAAAATTATATGCATCCCTATGAAAAAAAAATCACCTTTCGAAGTCAACATTTTCTTTTAATAACTTTGAACCACTCAATGTATGAAAAGCTCATTTTTACTTTTCCAGATGCTAATCTCGAACTCGTAAATTTCTCAGTTGATACTAACTTGGTGGTAAAAATGATCTTCT
Source organism: Campodea plusiochaeta (assembly GCA_034698565.1). Lineage (NCBI taxonomy): Eukaryota > Metazoa > Arthropoda > Diplura > Rhabdura > Campodeidae > Campodea > Campodea plusiochaeta. The sequence goes on from JAQIWE010000314.1 coordinate 5,442, forward strand.
GTAGCAAGAAACAGGTTATCATATCTGGGGTAGTGGAAATACGCGAAAAGCAGATGTTTTGACGGAGAGCTAGTCAAACGTGCACAATTAATTATTTCTGCTGCAATTTTATTAAGACTGAAGTTTTTTTGTATAAGGATTTTCTTTTATGATGACTGTTTATTATCTCTGCAGATGGTACTGTTTAATTTAAATAAATTTTAGAAATAAAGTAAATAAAATTTTGGATCTTTGAAATTATCAGATGAAAACATTTATAATTTCAAAGATTCATATTCTGATGTCATTGTAAAGGAGTCAGTGAAATGTTTGTTGAGTATAATGATTTAAATTCATCAACTACATAAAATTTGATATAAAGGATTATTTTCGTATAATTTTTACAATAGTTTCTCCTCTTTTTTATAATGTGTATTTACGGAAAATTTAGAAACAATATAAAACTTTTTATGCAAGTCACTTTAAAGCTTCACAGATCTTTAGAACTTTATGGACGCGCAACATTAATCTAAGCAGCTATATTGCAAAGTAATAAAAATTATTATCGTTTGAATATGACTGTAATTATATAATTTTCCTCACTTGTTTGTAATTAGTATTATACAATATAATATTGTGATAAAGTTGAATTTAGCATTTTTAAATAAATATGAATAATACAGGATTATTTACTACCAAAATACCGTGTCCATGTTAGGCCTCAATGCCTTTCTAATTTACCTACACAAACTGAAGTGTCTCTCAAGAGTGTTGTAAGCAATGTCTCTGTAATAAATTATATACATTTTTAAAAAGGGAATATGAAAATTCTTCTTCTTTATCTTGAAGTAAACAAATCTAAAATATTATTCTGTTCCTATTATCCCCTTTAGAAGATGGTCGTATTCTCCATATGAGTTGTATATGTTCTTGTGACATCCTTATTCATCTTTCTGAGATAGAAGGAACGAAGTGACTGTTTTCACACTTCATTAAAGAACTTGGAACCTTTCATTCTTAAAACGAAACAATACGACAGAATTTATTAAGCCACTTCATCTTCAGGAGAAAAGAGAAAATCTGTGCTGCTGTATGCTGGAGATATCAGCCGAAATGTTCAGAAGCTCGATCTTTTTAAATCTTTTATCTTTTTGTTATATTTTGGGGCATGCTGTGATTGAATATTTTGTAAGCGAGATGCAATAGAAAATGCTATTTTTCACAGTGCAGCATTGTTAAAATATCTACTATATTTTAACTGAATACTACAGTTAAATTTTCGACTTCGCTTCAGCAAATGTACAGTGTTTTGAACCTCCAACTTTGTTATAGAAAAATAAAGAAAAGCTCAGGTCTCCATTGCATTCATATTCTTGGTTAAAATATACTTTAATAACTATATATACATTTTGCGTTGCACGGAATTCGCAATGTACTGTATTCATGACGATGACTTAAAAACATGACTGAGGACATCCTTCATTTTACTATCATTGTCTTGTATTAAAAATGTTCCACATGGGTATACATAACAATTTAGGATAGCCATCATATGCATGATAATAATATTTGCCGTTTCATTTCACGATTTCAGTATTTTGTAGTAGCATTTGTATTATCTTCATGAAGTTTGATTGTTATACAGAATAACAACGAATTACTTTTCTGAATATAAAAAGATGATTCGAAATAACTCTGGTCTTCCTATACAAGGGTTGTAGGGTTTTCGTTGTCTGGCGTAAAACTCAAGAAAAAAAATCTCTTAGCCGATAAATTTAAAAAGTTCTTTTTGGTCCCTCCTTTAGTTAGAGCTAATTAGACGTGGCTTTGTCCACAACGCCCAATCCACTGAAGAAATATAACAAACAGAGAAAGATGGCCCAGCATCTTCGAAAGATATACGCATTCATTCTTAATTAGGAGACCAAGTCGTATAAATTTTATTAAATTGGAAACCCGCTGAGAAATTATGAATGGAAATAGGTAAAGCACAGGATTATTATAACGGGGGTTCAGGTTAATTGTATGAATGGATTTTTTTTTGTAATGTAGGTTTATGTATTCTTTGAGTTATACAAATTGTGGAAATTTGTTTGGGAATTTTTTCGTGTTATAAAACAGGTTTTCAATTCTCACTTAATAAACAGGAAAATATAATAAAGTTACATTCAGATCATCAAAATTAATTTGCTTGCTGAAAAATCAAAGAACACAATCATGTTTTTGAAGTTTGAAGGAGAAAATAAGTGATTTCTTTTAAATGACCAAATTTAAATTTTGCATATAAATATGACGACAGATTAGCATAGCATAATGATCAAAATCAATGAAAAAAAGTAATATCTTTAGATTTTTGTGAGCTCAATCAATACTATTCTTCTCAAATATCTGCCATAATCTCAGGAATAAAACAACTCATTGGTATCTTTATATAAGCAGCTTGGTACACTCTTATCACTGATGCAGATAAATAAACAAATTTCTTTTTCTCTTTCCCAGATGTGATGAAAACTATGAGGATGTAATTGCTTGTAGCAGGTACTGATTTCAAATTATTCTTATTTAGCTAGATCATTGCATCTTTTATGTAAATATTGATTTCACTTCGCACTCTGTATAGATATATATATATAGATATTTCTCTGTTTTAGGGTGTCAGCTAACAGTTTGATATATAGACACAACATCCAAATTATTGGTTGGTTTACCAGCTGATTATGAAATAAAGTAATATGAACTATACCGCTGGTAGGCGACTACACATCTAAATTAAAAAGTACACTTTAATCTGCGAAGCCGATGATATATGTTAAAATTCATAAATCAATTGGAGTGCCTCTGTTTCCTACACATATTGCCATCTTTCTTTGTTTCTACACAACTGAAAATCTCAGAGTAAAGAAAAAATGTCCATTACGAAGAACTTTTCTCTAAAATCAGCAATTATTCTGACCTACCTTATACCACAACTGACCTAAACAATTTAACCGACAATTAATTCCAAAGCACCACGAAATTTGTCATTGTATCACGATAAATCCTCAGAAAATCTCGAAACCTCCTCTACTCCCCCCCCCTAAAAGGTCAATTTCTCCCTCCCACCCTAACAAGTCCTTTTTGACTGTGAGCAATACTTATTCTTCAAAGGGATCTATAATGGCTTGCAGTGTCGTTTTCAATTAAAGGAAATTTATGTCCCGTGCGTGCGAGGATGCCTAAAGCCTATTAAAAGGATCGCAATGCGCATATTAAATGTTGCTGAGGTTATTATATGTGTTTAACGTGCTATGGACCGAAAGCACGTGCTTATATATTACTGATACGAGTTATGAGGAATTGTTTCGATGGCTTTACACTAAAATAATGGGTTGGTGGGTGCCTCTGTCATCGAGCTACTTCGGAAGGAAATACTTGGGGATTAGAACGAGAGATATGTTGATTTCAATAAAAATTTGTAACTTATTAAAATTATAGATGACAAAAAAAAATCAAAAAAGTCTTACGTTTAGTGCTTCGTTCTTCATACTACCACTAACAGAAACATTACTTTTCTCAAAACTGTTCACATAAGAGTTTCAATAATCAAATTTCAATAAATAATATTCTTTTCAGAGCACATACAACAGTAAGATTTTAATGATTTACATTATTACAATGTGACAATAATATTTTCTAAATCGTGATAATGATAATTACAACGAACGTGAAAAGTTGTTACCTTATTAATATAACGGTGATGGATAAAGGATAATGCTGAAATTATAGCATCTTTCAAAATGACAAAATATTCCACGATAAAGACCATCCCAGAAAACACCGTAAATTTAATTTCTTCCTATTCAAAATAACTATACAGAGGTGAGCAGTTTGAAAACAGAAAATAATCATGTTAGAAATCGTATTACATAAGATATCTGAAGAAATCTACACCAAACCAGCACTCATTTCGCATTCTCCAACTTGTTGAATATCTCTCCCTAATAACGGCCTATAATAAAGCAGCAATGTCTGTCTTCATAATTAATATTCCGGTCAGTGTTCATCCGAGTCTCTCAGAATTGCAGGTTGGCAATGCCTTTTCCTTCACAAATGATCACGAATAATAAGGTTCTACCGGTGCAACCGAAATAGATATTACTCTTTACGTGTTATTTCACTAATATTACGCGCCACCATGATGATCGATATCAGAGAGAACTCTGGTGGAATATTAATGAACTATCAGGCTTGGCATCAGGTATCTCTTTTGGGAGGAAACAGAAGCTGACGTTCGTGTCTGTATAGATAGTTATTAGGCTTTTGGTGGATTTATAATTATTTATGATTAAATTTAAGGATTATTGCGGTGAGAGCTTTTTTGTGTGTTTGGTTGTTTGTGAGTAACGCAATGAATAATAAATTGTCCAAGTATATAGATCTTAATATTACAGGAGAGAGCTATAATTTGTAACATATACTTTTGGCGTAATTTTCGTTTGGAAAGGTGTTTAAAAGCCCATTTTTTCAGCGTGACGACTCGTTTTCCCACACAGCTTATCGATCCCTTGAGAGAACGAGTATACAATAGAAAATAAAAAAAGTAAAACGGCACTGTGTGTTTTAAAATAATTATGCTACCTCTCGCTGGAAAATATTTTCTGCTGATATATTCCTTATCGTTCCCTATATATTGACTATTTCACATGTATTCTTTCCTCACAGCATTTGGCTTTGAACAACTCATTATTGTGCTATACCTATAATATTTCATAGATTTCTACTACTTCAAATCCATGAAAAAATCCAAAGGTTCGAGTGTTCGCTTTCTTTTTTCACCATTCACCCCTTCGATGATTTTACAAGTTTTTTTCATTCCACCAAATTTTAGTATGCAAGACACCTTAAATGAAATTTAAACACGGACAATTTGTCGGCATTTAATTAGTCGATTCTTGTAAAATTAATAACCTTATTTGGAAATAAAAATCCTGTTTGATTGACCTTGTCTTATAGGTACCGTATGTCGCGCACTAATTAGTAACACCAATATTCAACTATTCACCCTAATAAAATTCTTAACATTCATTTATGATACGAATAACATGCTGGAATCGTCCGAAATGCTTAAAAATGTCACTGCCAGCGCCGGAAATGCCCCATCGGAAACATCTAATAATAAAAAAAGTCTGTTAAAACATTTTTTCACGACCAGTTTTCGATGCTTTCAGGCATTAAATATCAGACAGAGTGACCGATATTTATTGAAACATCTGTTGAGAATTTATTTTGTAATTCCCACAGTCATTTTTCCATTTACCACTAATTTTTCCTCCTAATTCTTTTTCATGTGAAATAATATTTTGTGATGCAAAATAGGGCCTCTGGGTGTACACGAGAGACAGACAAGTGTTAGTTAAAATGTGCCGGAAGGTACATGTAATCACTTCATGAAATTAGTATTACATGATCGAATTTGAATTGGATTGTTATCGGCAGAAAATGAAGTTACGCCTCCATAAATGATATACCGTTAGCAATGATTTCTTTCGGAAACTTTTTGAAGTAATAATGCATTTATTATCTATAAGTGAATTTAACTTGATATTTGTAAAATACAATTTTTTATCTTTATATATAGTCCGCTTTTTTACTATATAATTTATTTTACTTTTTATGTGAAAAATTGGAAATAACAGATTTATCCTGCTGTTGAATGTAAAACTGCATCTATTTGTGGTGAGTTACAATGTATGAACAACATAATGTAATGAAAACAAAAATACTTCAGAAAACTTTTATTTCAGCAACAACAAAAAATCTTCATATTTGGTCTATATTAATAAAAGCTTTTCTTTGACTTAAATTATAACCCATACTTCCGATTATTTCCATGGAACGAAAATGAAATATAGGAAAACGATAAAACAACCCTTTCGAAAAAAAAAATCGGTCTTCCCAGTAGCTAAAACAGGGAGTCGAACTGACGTGTCTAATATTCTATTTATGTCCACCGATAACTTTTTGTCACTTTTTGAGCTCTTCTTAATTTCGATGTATAACAGGTGGCACTCGAAATAATAATAAAAAACGAAATCCCGTTTTTCTCTTCCCAAAAAAGGGTTCTAAGATCTTCTACATAGTGATGATGCTTTTATACTTTAGGGTTATGCATTAGGCAGGTGCAAGGTAACTAAATGAGGCTTATTTATTTAAAACCACTGCAAAGGGTGCATCGTATTACCTCCAAAATAGGGGATAATTGAACTGAATTCTGTACTCAGATTTTAATTACAGAATCTCCAATAATGAATATCAAGTTCAACCGTAGACCTTTTTTAGTTGATAATATAAAATTATATTATGCACTTCGTTGGCTACTTTGTTCTATTTTCAATGATTGATTATAACACTTTTGCTAGATCTGTAATTAAAATGACATTAAGTTAGATTTGCCCGATGCTCATGGATTTAGAAATTTCGTGAATCCTTTAATATATTCATCAAGAAAATGTGTGCGATGCTGGTATTAAACATATTCTTGTATTTTTATCAATAGTGTTTATTAATAATAATTATCTCAATCGGTTGAAGTAAGTGAATTTTTGTAAGGAAAAGTGAACTTCTGAACTATATCGAAATTATACTTTCCTGCACCACTTTAACGAAGTCAAATTACCATATTACTACTGTTAGTTAAATGCAACAACTCCCAGTTAAAAACCAAAAAAGTTGGTGAAATCCCCGTCTTTCTCCCGCCCTTTTCTAGTCTCTTTAATTCGAAGCAATTCCCTGAGGCATCCAAGACGCTTTTAAACAACAATTAACATTGCTGATGAGATGAAAATAATTTGCGTAATTGTTGAGTAAGTTAGCTCCATAACTCTTTGTTGTCTTCCTAGGTAGGCTAATTACAATTTACTCGCTGCTGCGTTCTGAAGTCAAGGTCTAAATGGAAGAAAAAGTGTGCTAAACTCAATTTCAACAGTCATTTAAGATTTTAATTACAGTGAAGAAGGAATAGTTTTCTGTATACCGTCTGGGTATCTGTCGTTTTCATTTTTATTTCATCTTTAAATATCCAAGAAAGTCTGGCAATGAGAATATTAATTTATATATCACTGAATACATAGAGGAAGTATAATAGGGTCTAACAGTACGCATTATAATTATTTTGCATAAAAGGATAATAATTAGTAAGGGACTCACAATATTTCAAATGTAATATTTTAATTCTTTTTCATTATAAAATAGTTTTAAAAAGAAACCATGCTGTGCATTTCCAGCGTTCCAGGACAATTCTTCATTCTAAAAATACTTTTTTATACTTCTGGTATAATCGTATGCATAGGCTACAGGTATATAACTTCAGTTTTAAAGTTTGTACCAGTTTTCCAGTCGGAAACTTCTCTATAACATTTTCTTTTTCTTTTCACCGGAGATATAATGAATGCTCACCTTCAACTAATTTTTATTAATTGTTCAAAAATCACATTGTTTACATTTATAATTATAGTACTATCATCATGTTTCAAAGAAGGACATGAAGAAAATTACCACTTGTTGCATGAATAAATTAAACGAATTAACCCTCATGTAAAAATTATTCCCATGTTTGAATTATAATTATAGCATCATCAAAAAATTAATCCAAAACCAATCTTTGATTATTATGTAACCGCCGATAACCACCAATCGCATGGTTCGGTCAGAATGAATCAAACCAGATTATCTTCCGTGAAAAAAGAAGAGCATCTTCTGAATATTAATGAAACGGAAACAAACGATTTTTCCGGTTAAATTTTTCGACGGGTTAAAAAAAAGTTGGAAACACCCAATTCGATCACACGACCTATATATTTTTCTCGCGAGCCGTTTCCGCTGTTCCAGCCGAAAACTGAAAAACTGATTTCGGTCACGTCGCAATCGCATGTTTTATATTGATCAAACTTTATGATAATAATTCATAGGATTGGCAGCGCTCACTGGAAGCTGGCAATTAATTCTTTTTCGTGTCTTTCTTTTTTCCACCTTTTTGTCCCGAAAATAAGGATGGACGTTTTTGGAATATTAACGAGCTCCAGGGACTCATTAACAGACGAAATTTCCCACTTATTATTATTATACCATGCCCAAGGATCAGTCATGTTTCTGTGTGTAGCTCATGGTCATATACGGTGTCTATGGATGTTCATGTTCAAATGTTTTTCCAGCTGTCAATCACACAAACAACAGACATTTTGTTGTTTGATCATTGTAATATTATAAGGGGGAGGTGGCTTTTTTGTCTGTGATGGGAGCGAGAGAGTGAATATTTTAGTTTCCGCTGCAGTCCAAAATTATTTTTTTATGTCATAGATTTTTTTTGTTTGGTAAATTTATATCATTATATTTTTGTTACGCATCTTCTTTGATAGGTGTGCGTCCATTTCCTTTTAATATTGTAATTATAGGAGGACATAAGAGCGTTTTGACTGCAATTTCTTTAGGGTATAATGTTGTAATATTATTGTGTAATAGTACAAAGTTGTGGTTATAATTTCAATATCAACTGATATAATGAAATGCATTATTACACCTTATACATTTGCATATTTTCCATTACTTTACAATGGAATAACGAATAGAATTTACCTTTGGGAGTTCTAAAAATGGAAATTTGACAGTTGGTTAGGCAGGCTACTTTACTTTATTTAAGTTTGTAGGCGATATATTTTGAATATTGAATAATCACCTTTTGTTTCTCAGTTGCTCTGCTGAGCACAGTTAACTGCTTTTTTGAATTAATGTATAATATAAATAAACTACTAATCAAGCATACATAAACACATGTTCAGTATGCAACAAACAAAATTATTTTGTGATTGTGATCTGTAATATCCAACCTTTTAGCTTTACAGTTGATATTGCCTCAGCATAGAAGAGAGGTTACATTTTTTCCAATCAATGAAATAAGCAATAACAAAAACATGTACACAGTAACATTAAAAGAATCACAATAACCTCGTTATAAAGAGATATCCCTTTCCAGAATGAACATTTTTGAACAATAAAACGTTTTATATGCATCCAGTGATCGTTATCACTTCATGGTGGAGTCCACACATCAGAACACCCTTAGAGTTGCCAGAGCAAAATATTCAGGAAATTATTTAAATCTGATAATTCAAAATAAGTGTCACCTCAGTTTTGATAAAAGTGGTTATTGAAGCGGAAGAAGACTGTCAGCAAGAATCACTAAATAACGATTGATATGTTTCTGTTATAATTTAGCTGTTCACCTTGGAGAAGAAAGATACAGCAGAGTGTCATCTTTAAAATTGTTGCATTTGTTGGGAACTCTTTTCTGAATGACCTGACATGCTTTTCAACTTCATTTTTGGTTTATAATTTTACTTACAGCAGTGCAGATCCACAACAGTTCCGAAATAATGGATTCTGATGAAAAATTCAATGCCGAAGTTATAAATGAAGTGACACATCATTTATAAATTCGGCATTTATTTTTAACAAAGACTATGAGGTCTGAAAATCAGAAAATATAACAGTATTATAAGCATTTCTTATTATGTTTGAAATTTTATTAATACTGTGCTGTAAAAATAGTAATTATCTGATTTTCAATTTCCTGATTATTCAGAAAAACGTTCCCAATAAATATTGCTTTAAACTGGAAGATTTAAAATTCTTGAAAACAACTCTCCTCTTGACAACCCTTTCCTCCCAGCTCCAAACCACAGCAAACCATTAGCAAAAGCACTGATGAACTTGTTTTGACAATTTTGAACAGTCTCGTTTCATTTTGTGAAACAGCGATGGTTTTGCTAATTGCCATTCGTTTAAACGACAAGTACTTGTGGTTTTTGTATGGAGATGTTGACGCGACAGAGTAGACAGTACAGAGGGGGAGGGTTAACCAGTGTAATATAGGGGGTGAAAGGGTTAATTGTTTGATCAATAAACTCATGTACTGGCTCAACGACAGAAAATTGTTTTTGTTTGAAATTGTACGCTTTTTAGGACGTAGTTTTTCAGTTTTCACGGTATTTCAAATGCAATGTCTGGATTTCCTGTCAATGCAAAACTACAGAGTTTAAGACGAATTGAATTGTTGAAATAGCGAAGTAATAATTTCTTTTCTCTTTCTATTACAAATTCTCACTCTTTTTCACGACAAAAACTTAGTTTTTATTTCAATAAGTTGCTCCAATTAACATTTAATTTTGTGCTATCATATTCCCTCTAATTCCAAAATATTATCACAGATTTCATCGTCGTCACATCAACAACAAAAATATTGTCCCAACTCAATCTCAACTTTAGCTCTTTGAATTTAAAACTTTTTTCACAATTGTTTCTCCCTAATAATTCCCTCGAATAGCAGCGAGATCAGTATAGCACATTTTTTTTAACGAATAGTTTTTTTTTCTAACATAATAATACACGTTGTCTATCAGCAATTAACCAATAAAACCTGATATCTACTGTATAAAAAGTTGTATAGGAAATTGCACTTGATCTTTTGCATGCAACAGGTATAATGCACTAAGGGCGTAAGGGGCCGGATTAATCATATTGAACCTGGAAAGAATTATATGGATTAACGACGCATTAAAATATTTTATGTTTGATCTTCTGCTTACAACGCTGTTTGTTAAAAAAAATTGCATGACTTTAATTATTGCGTTTCTTCAATTTCTAATTATGCGAATGTGTTTATATAATTGTGGAGAATAAAATACAAAGTTGAAGGTTTTGTAGAAAATAGTGTAGTTTCGTTTTCAAAATTTCTGCTATATATAATAATAGCTATATGTAATTTCATATTATGTATATAGACTTATGTTTTGTAATTATTTGGCAACGATAAAAACTTACTAATTATTTCTTGCTAAAATTATTCATCCAATGATGGATGAAAAAGAAAAGTAACATCTAACATTGTGATCTGCGAGACTGCATGAATCTGGCACTTACTGTATTTTCTTCGTATTATATGTGCGTGATTGAAAATAAACCTTCCAGTTCATGATGGGGCCCATCACATCATTTATTGTCAGTTTTGACAGGAGAAAACTACTGATTAAAATGTGGTAGTTCACATTTGGACAGTGCGGCATGTAGAACAACCAGTTCTCATTCAGGAAGGTAATGAGCAAAAACACAACAAAGAAAAATAATGTCCAAAGAAAACTATTTTCGATGTGTTTCCATATCAGTTTGATGAAATGAAATGAAATATAACTTTTACTGTCAACAATTCAGTAAAAATTATAAAATTAATTAGTTTTTATTCTTCTTCCTTTTTCTTTCAAATCAAGCAACAATGAATTGTTAAAAAAAAAATCTAACTCACTTTACGTAATTGGAACATTATAATTTTATGTGTTCAGAAATTTTGCTGTGTCCTAATATAAATAAGATATAAAATTTATACTACAATATTTCTATACCTAAAGAGTAAAAAGAATAATAATTTAATTTGATAACAAGAACTGTATTCAAATAATGCAGAAGTGAAATTTTCAGTTTCAAATTTTTAGCAACTTCACATTCAGTTTCAATTTTTTGTCGTGCAGTTCTGTAGTTTGACAGTCATCTTGATACTCAGTTTCTTCAGTTTCTATATATCTTCCGTGTAAGAGTGAAATAAATCTCCTCTTGACATACACACAGAATAGTACTTGCATCCATATTTCCATTATTTTTCAAATACACATTTTGATGATTATAAACGATATTTTCATCTCGTTTAAAATAACTTTATACTTATTTAAAAGAAAAATCAAAACGTTATTCCTCCTGCCCACCTCCCTTTCTCTTTGTAGTTGGGATCAATATAGTGCTTCTTTGTATTGCTCCTGTAACAGTAGGTCCATCAATTAGGGGTTGATGACTTGTAATGATAACCCTGCCACCATAATAATATTGATGCACAAACACTTTGGATTTAAGCAACAGGTATACACTTGTCAATAGCGCAGATGCATTTCTGTGCCAACAATCGTGATTAAAAAGGGATTGCATGATCTTTTTAGAGAGGTAATTGGCCCAGAATCCTTTTTCTTATAAGAAGATCTGATGATTATATTTCGGTATAACTAAAAAGTTTTTTTTATGAAGTATTGGGTTTCCATGAACTTCCTAATTTTAGGGTTAGAATGCTCCAATTTCATTCAGAGAATTACTTCTTTTCTGTGAATCTTGTATACATATTCATTTATTTATCTGAAAATTAATTTTATCTTTGTAAGATCTACAAGAAAAAAATCTCATACTTGACAGGTTTCAGTATAATGTCTGGAAGAGAGAATATTTCTATTTCCTGAACATTATATAATTACAATATCTCCATAAATTGCTGTCTCTCCTCAATTGAATAATATTTTATCCATATCCTGCTGTAGAAATATTGGATATTATTTCCTTAGCTATTGAAATTTTCGGAAAATAGTTGATTAAATTAATGGTGAACCAAAATTTGGATTTTTTTTTAAATATAAAAACATATGAATATAAAAATTTGCAGATGTGGTTCTAGTAATTGATAAAAATTGGTGAAAAATTACTATTCTGCCGATTGTTTTCTCTTTCTACCTTCGTTTCTAAAATTCCTCCGAGATTACGGAATTCCCTGTACCCTGATGAAAGCTGCAGCGCAATAGCATGATTGTAAACCCTATAGTTTTCCATGTTCTCAGTTGTTTGACCTTCTTCAAAGTTATTCGTCGGTATATTGATGGTAAAATAATATTCCCAGAAAACCCTTCAATACCCTGTAGGAGTTCAAATAATGAATTGAGGATGGATTTTCTAGGAAGCAAATTTTGTCTTGGTAGCACACCTGCAAACTTATTAGAGGTAACTAATAATTTATAATGATGTATGAATTTGTACAAGTTGGATATAATTATGTGGTTTGGACGAGGTTACAAGCACGAAATATTCTGTATAGGAAGAGAAAATGGTGTCCCCGTGAACTAAATTTGCGATAATGTGATGACGTTGGCTACTGCCGTGCTATTGAACTGATACTAGTGCTGGTAAAAGAAGAACAGACAGTAATTTTTAATATTTTAAGAATTGTAATCTAGGAATTAAAATTTAAGCTTTATTTTTACATTAATTTTACGTATTACAATTTAAGATTTTGCTTCTGCACTGGAACCTGCTGGATGTCAGTGCACTGAAAAAAAAAAAAAAAGACTTTGTCTTCCATGCTGTATACTAAAATATTCATGAATTTTTGCAAGTCAGAAATTGACAACAAAACGGATCTGATGATGTCCAATAATTCTACTTGAATATTCTTGATTTCTAAAGATAATAAAGTATTTTTATTAAAATGATTTTTTCAATGCTGTTTAAAAATATAAAAGGTACATAATTATATTTCTGAACTAGATATGTATTATTGATCGACCATGAAAATGAACTATATATGTCCGTTTTAAACTTGTAAATATTAAATCATCTTATATAACAGAAAATACTTCATACGAAACAGCGTTCATCGAATAATTTACCAGTTGTTGAAATTGGAAGTATTTAAATTTCCATTCTTTCTTGGAAACATATAGTTATATCACTCAATTTTACTTTATTTTCGCGTGAATAAAACGAAGTTTAAAATCTTTTTTATTCTACCCTTAAAAAACAATAAATCCATTAAATTCCTTTATTTCTACCAAACAAGAAATCTGAGTGATAAAAAAGTAATATGGTATAAGCATTATGGCATATAAGAAACAACTTAATGAACGCTTCACGGTTAGGCTGATCTGACGGGTTTTATGTGTACTGAACGTACGTCAGAAAGATAGAAAGAAAAAAATATTTCCGGTCGTAAAAGGTACTAAAATGTCTTAAAAGCTCTTCTGCAGGTTACACGGTGCGAATCAGGATTACAATATGTTAATTGGTGGAAAGGTGGAGGTCTTCTAATACTTGGAAATTAAATAACATTGTATATTTTTTTTGTTGATTCATTGTGAAACATTGTGATATGAACTTACGATTTCACTGTTATTTCTTATTTCACTATGAAATAAAGATATTCGCCTATATCTAGAAAAATCATTTTAAAGTTTCAATGAAATGAAATAAATTACACAATTTTTTTTTTTTTTACTTTTGGTAGCATGATTGGATGTTTCTTTTTTATTAATTTTCTAAGGTAGGTTCTAGCCCGATTCCGTGATACATATTTTAAAGCCGTATCTTAAATGAGGCGGAATCCTCAGTTTTCTACAGGCAATCCTTAATTATTTCCTTCTTTTCTCCTTTCGAATTGTAAGGTTATTGAAAGGGAGGTGACACATAAAACTCGCATAGGAAACCAATGCATTCAATTGATTGGGATTAAGCTTTAATTTTTTATTGTACAGACCAATAAAAAAGAGTAAGGACAATATATGGTTCCAATAATAAATGTTGTAAAAGTTATACTCAGAGGTTATTATAACACTACACTATAATTTCATTAAATAAAATGTAATAAATCAATTTCTAATCCTTCATGAAAAGCAATTTACAATAGTAGTAAATTGCAAATTGATAACAATTGTAATTACACTATGTAATTAAATTGATATATAGCAACGATCCATTATTAATTTTCAATAAATGAATCCCAATACCGTTTTTTTTTTGACAACCACAGCAAAAATAATTCACTCTTGCCACTATCCGAAGAATAATTTAATAAATAATTTAATAAATATTCAAACAATTATTCACTAAATTATTTCCTGCTTTTTTGATATTTCCTTTCCAGATGGTTAATTCTAATCTAATTCTATCAATCAATGAAGTGATGTTTTTTATTCGAATTTAAGACTGATCAGACATGGACAGACAAAAAACTCTTCTTCAACCGAAAGTTGAAATTCAACATTCCAAAGAGACAAAATTTCTTTCAATTCATCTGTTTAGCAGAATACATGTACGCAGGTGGAGCAACCTTTAGAAAAAATATAGGAAATACGTTGTAAACAAGGAAGAAAATAATGTTAAATAATTAGCCATATGGATATCCTGACTATGTAATTTGTAAGCAATATTGTATGTAATAATATTGTCGGTCAATAATATGTTATTATAAAGTAGATAAACTTATTTTCTGTGGAAGACTTCTAAAATCTATGAAATATGGATTTTTCTTTTAATTTCTGAATTTCTATTTGTCAAAAATAAAAAAGTTCAGCAATTCTGAATAAAAAATAGGTTTTAATTTAATGAAAACCAATAAAAATTATGTTAATTTTCTTATTTTTATATAATTTTGGGTTAAGCTATGAACGAACTACAATATTATTATTTTCAATGTAAGATTAAAAAAAAAGAAAAAAAGATAACTGCTGCTGTTATTTATTTCATCATCTTCTTAGGAATTTTTAATTATTTTTCTACGGGTTATACTTACGTCGTTAGAGGAAAAGCATTTCCAAAATTCCTTTTGAAAATACGCATTTGTAACATGTAGAAATTTGCATTTTATGTATTTATTTTCATAAAGTTGAGATGAAGTTATTCTTATACAGAATAATAACTCATATAATTACTTCAATGAGAATGATAAAATTCCTACAATTTTATTTTGTACAATTTCACCTATTTATTGTCATTATTTTGGTAATCATGAGCCTCGAGCGAACCTTCGGGCATTCTCCAACTGTTGTGAATTATTAAAGCATGAAAAATATGATAAAGATTTTCTGCAACAGACAAAACATGTAATTAATCAAGCACCTTAGTACTGTATATAAATTGTATCTAACGCCATACTTACTCAACTGTTACAATCTGAATTTGTAAGCTTGCAATCAAAAGTGAAAATTATATTTCGTAATTATATAGGGAATCTGAAATTTATATAAGGAAGCACACGTTATGGAAAATAGTGTTATGTTCTCGTAGATTGATAAGAGATAAATAATATTTCTAAAAGTTCAGGTTGGAATTTAGCTCCAGGGCTTTTACGAAAGATAATAATTTGATATTTTTTGCATTTTATTTTTGAAAGGGTTATAAAAATAAAAAATAAAATCTAGTTTTGAAAGTCACTGTCCGTAAAGGCAGTTTATTGATACATCTTATATTTTGATGATTATAGTGGATACGTAAGAGAGGCTATTAAAATAAATTAAATTTACATAGACTTGTTTCAATGAGTACGGTATTATAGTGTTATCAAAACAGTCAAATTTTATGTACTTTATAATAATAATGCAATGCGTATATTATTTTGTGAATTCAATTTTCGAAAGATTTTTTTATTTAAATCCCATTTTATGTCCAACGCAGAGATTATCGTTTAATATTTTTCTCAGGGGGAGTATATAGTAATCTCATCATGTAACTTTGAGTATGATCAATTTACTATTTTTTTCGTTATCAATAGAAATGATTTTCACAAAATTTTCTGTTGGTTTAATTTAATTTTTGCTAATTCATTACATAAATTCACTTACTGAAACTCGTTTCTATACTAGCTGCTAAGGCAATCTGTCATCTCATTTTGCTCTGATCCTCAGACTTTTGTCTCGTTTAAATCCTTTCTTACAAATCCACGCTTGACATTTTACAAATCCTAAAATGGGGAATAAAAAATGCAACAGTCTTGAAAGCATTTCTGAGACAGTTTTGTAAACTAAAAACATGGACTTTTAATTGAAAGGTTGTGTAGTTCTCAGAAGGTTTTGTAATGATCCTTTATTCTACAATAAAAAAGGTAAGGTTTAAGTTTGATGGTATATAAAATCATTCGTAATGGGCAGAAGTTTTCGAAGAAGTATTTTATGTATCTTGGAAACTTGACCATTGTTCTTGTATATTTTACATATACCTTCTCTATTAATGGTATAAATATAGGAAAGCTGATGCACCGATGTTTTCAGGAATAATTACTAGATTTTTTTTGGTTTACAACTGAAACATGACATCTTATGATTGCCTTTATTTAATGCCATTGCAGCTGCTGTACACCAAAAATGTATTTATTGGTAGAGCGTGAAAAGAATTCCTCAACATATTTTGTTGGGATTTTCAAATAATAATATAATATTAACACGAGGTGTGAACCACTCTTGAACATCGGTGTACAAATTTTTAACAACGCCATGAACACCGTTGAACATCTATGAACACCGGTGAACATCGCTTGAACACCACTGAACACCGAAATTCGGTGTACATATTTTTTAAGTGGTTCACCCCTATACTGCTATAGTGGATGTAAACCTATAAAAACTGGAAAGAAACATAAAGGAGTATATCTTCAGCGAGAATAATCTTTTTCAACACACATAAGCCGTTTTACTTTCTTTGTCCTGTATTGTACTCGTTTACCCAAGATACCGTTAAGCTGTGTTGGAAAAGATTATTCCCGCTGTGGACATATATTCCTTTTAGGAGTATATTTTCACAGATTGAAGTATTTCTTACTGCAGTATAATATGATTTGCTATTATAAATAAATAAAGTAAATAAATAAATGTTTATTGAAAACCAAAGTACATGTATGATTTGATTTGCTATTAATTTTGATAACATAATTATGTAAATTTTATAAATCATCGTTGTAACTTCGTCTGTTTGTTGAAACTGTATTTCATTGATGATTGATAGAAATAGTATAT
This sequence comes from Campodea plusiochaeta, assembly GCA_034698565.1. Lineage (NCBI taxonomy): Eukaryota > Metazoa > Arthropoda > Diplura > Rhabdura > Campodeidae > Campodea > Campodea plusiochaeta. Next base: position 23,036 of record JAQIWE010000314.1, read on the forward strand.
GAATGACCAGAATCGTGTAACTTATTATACTTTCGATTATTCCCCAGTATGTCCATTTCTTATAGAATATCTGATGTCTTCTTTTTTATTGGTATTCAACTGGACACCACAGAATGTTCCAAGATCAAACCGAGGGGTCATACAAAATAACAAAAGATCCTTTGCGTAATTACATCAGGCATCAGATGATATAATATCATATCTAATACCAAAATGATTTCAAATTACCATTAGTGTCAAGACATCTGTTGAAAAAAGCAGAATTTTTCCTTATTCCTCCATTGCCCATTTTATTAATAAAAAAGCTTTCCATCAATATACGATATGCCTGACCGTCATATAATATCTCATCCTGCACCGACCATCCATTTATTTCGCATTTAATCCACGTATCATAAAATCATTAGGGGGTGGGGGGATTCTGATTCTGTCACAATGCTGGATGGGTCTATTGGACATGTGAGTTACATCAGCAGATAGCAGCGTTCAATGGACTTTTCACAGCAGTTGGCGGATATAGGGTTTTTGTAGGAAAATGTAACATTAGGTTATTTCTGGTACCGTATTTGGAATTTATTGTTTTCGAGTTTTCTCCCTGTACTGCTGTAGGTTTCGTCTTTCTGAAAAGAACATTTTAGCCATGTTGTCATTAACTCTATCTTCTTCCTGTTTTTTTATAACGATTTCGCGGTTTTCCAGAGATCCAGACCTATATTTCCAATATTAAAACGAATAACTCAAAATTGAAAAAGACTTATAAATTTTCCTGCAAGTCTCAACCCATTGTGATTTCACAGCACGGTTTCCTCAAACTGAAAAATTTAACTAAAAATGATAAAGAAGCTTATTTGAGGTGACTCAATTAAATTATTTAATGAAAAAAAAAATCAATGATGATGTTCATTACAGAAATCGAAAAACTAATTTACAACCCTTTAAAAAGGCAAACTACTATCTTACAGATAAATATTACAGTACTTGAGAAAGCTTATTTTCAACGCTGTGAAAGAATTGTTTTAAAAAAGAATTGAAAACGCTACTAATATCCTAAACGACAATCTACAGAACATCGCGAATCATGTTTCATTTTTACTCCACGACCTGTACGCCACTGATTGGACATGACTGCAGGATTTATCGGAAG
>JAQIWE010000315.1:0-24179 GCA_034698565.1 Campodea plusiochaeta
TCTTGCACCTATCTCTCCCCCCCCCCTCCCTGTATCATTTTCATCTGTGTACATATACACAGTAGGGAAGTCATACTTATTTGTCGTATCACGTGTTGAAGGAAGAAAATCAACTTTTTCTATCTCATTGCTCCGAGCATGTTAGGTTGTTCGATATATTTCTTTTACGGTTCAGTAGTAGCACTATTCCATTATTCCTTCAGCGGTAATGTATTAGTACCGATTCTTTGCTTCAATGTTGCTTTCATTCATTTTAATCTGTATGTTTCAGAGTCATCATTAATTAATTTTACATGTGCCAGTAACTACAAGTAAACTTTTTATGATATCTGATTTGTATAAGGACTTTTATGATTACCATGAATTCATGATTGTAGTTAGCTTTAATTAACTTTAAAAAAAGTCATGTGATCATTTGATAAATTGACGATTCTAGAAAAAGGGCACAAATTTTTCGTCCTTTAACTTTTCATATACTTTTATTATTATTACGTATATCTTTAACTAACTATCACAAACTAACAAAAATTTCTCCAAAGAAAATATATCGATAACAGAAATAATATTGTAATGCAACCCTATATCCACTTTTTTATATTACTGATTAAAATTCACCCGAATCCACAATACTATTGAGTCCACTATTGAAGTGAAACCACACACGATTGAGTGAGTCTTTCAATCCACGCCATGAACTCGTCCAGCAGATGCAAGTACTTTGGTATATTTGGTGAAAATTAAATCATCGTTTGCATCATACATTTATGAACCGATGAAGTGGTATTGCAATTGTCATGGTAATATTAGGAATTTCAATCTCCATCCTCGTGGGTAGTATGATTGTATTTTATTTAGGTGGTACGTACGGTAGTTTTACTCGTTTGGAAGCTCTGCAAATGAGGAAGGAACAAGTGAAACAGTTTTGTATGATAAATAGATTACTGTGTATTCGTCCATCAATGAGGTGTTCATTTGGTTGTGTGATATTTCCAAGCAGTAGAAATTTGGAGAGGAATATTCGTGTTTCGTTCAGATTTATTGTACTGGAGTGGAAAGGAAATTCAAACAGAACGGCATCTCAGAAATTTTTCCTTTGGTTATGTGCAAAGATTAAAACACTGAAAACGGAATATAACAAATCGACATTACATGTTGAAAATGAGATTATTTTTATCCTTCTTTTCATATATTTTCTTTTCCAAAAAGGATTCTATGAGAAGTGGAAGAGAGAAAATTTGTTGAATAAACAAATAACGAAATGTGCACACAAAACTTTGTTTTGATAATGAAACTGCTTTGTCGACAATTTTTAAATTTACTACGTTTTCTCTCCATATAACCAAAAATAAGTAAGCAGATTTATATTTTTTCTTTACTATAAAAAACATTACTGATGATAGATGTTACTATAACCGTATATTTCCAAAAGTTCAATAAATCAAAAGAACATACATCCACTTTTCAATTCATCATAATCCATCCGGCAAGTAATGTTTTTACAGATAACCTCATGCATATAATAATAATAATTTCCATTCTTTTCCTTTGTACTATATTCCTAAAACATTCTTCCTTTAAATATTCTTTCTTCAGTGCTGACCAAAAAAGGATGCAAAAACCACCCTTTTCTCATTATATGGAAATGCGGAGGATATTCCGCAAATACACGTTAATGTAAGATGTTTTTCTTCTCCAAAGATTGTTTTTCTTCCCGTGATGTAAGCGATCACCGAATGGAAATTAGCCTGAAAGGTTTTCTTATCCCTTTACCTAAGTTTTGCTTTTGTAATTCACATCTTTGCTAAATCCCTTTACAATACCTAAAGCCTTCTGAATGTTTTATGAGCATGTTCTCGTGCAATCTTCTTTCTCAGAATACTGAAGGAAAGTGTAATTTAAAATAGATCAAATCCTTTATATTTTAATTCTCTTTTAGATATGTACGAGATAATGAGTAGATCTAAACAGAGCAAATAGATTTGTAATTAAAAAGTCGACAGTATATTTGTTTGCAATCAGAGTTTCTAAAGACGACTTTCGTATACTACTACTGCTCCTAATATATACTGAACGAAGAAGTATATGTGGTTTAGTAAATGAATCGAATGCAACGAGGCATTAAAAGGAAATTAATTTCGTTTCTTTTTGCATTTAAAAGGAAAATCAGTTTTAGTTGAAACGTGTGTGGATCTCTTTCGCTCCCTTGCACTGAAAAATGAAAACACTTTCTGGTTTTAGCGCTGCAACTTTGTAAACGAAAAGGAAGTAATTTATTTTGAACTAGATTCTTTTTTTCAGAAGCGCAATGCCGCACAAAGATTAAAGAAAAGTGAGAGTATATTTGTTTGTGGGGTTTTCACTTACGTGACAGTCAATAAGTAATTACCCGCAGTTTGGATTAGCTGAACTCAACTTGATTATTTTTCGTTGACTTTAAATCAGTTTACATATCAGAATTGAGCAATGTAGTTTTTGAAAGTTACAAAGTAGCGAACATCCAATTGCAATGATGGCTATAGAGAACTCTTTCAAAATACGAGCTTTAAGTTTTTGAGCAATTCATGCAGCAAAAACAAAACGAATTCCTATTAAACTAATACTATTCTCACAGTGTATCTTACAAAGGAAAAACATTTTCATGGGTAAATGAGAAATATTATTTTATCACACTAGTTTTATTTTATTCATATAAATAATATCAGAAGAATATTATAAGTACACTGTATAGTGCATAAGATCGAGATAAAAATATGAAACGTTAATCTCGTACATATAATAATAAATATTTATATAACATTAAATATTATAAAGCGATATTCTCGTATGCATAATTCGAAAGATAGATTTAGCAATGTCATCATGTTGAATTATTATTATGAAAATTGAAATAGTTCTGCAGAATAGTTTGTAGTATAATAAAATTATAATAAGGCGACCTTTTTATAATAAGTAATTCCAAACGACTGCACTCACTGCAGATACAAAAGGAGACTAATAAATTATTTCGCAAAACTTGTTTCGGTAAAAACTAACAGTACTTTTCAAATGCGACATTACAGTTTCCAGTAATAACTGAATTAGCCATTACAATTCTCTTTCAGTAAAGTACACGTTTAAAGTATTCAATTTGTAATTTGTATTCATCCTATCAATTACATCATCTCTTCTCTCGACAAATGGGACTCTCTTTTTTATTCCAATTGAACTGTCATGTTAAAACAAAAGTTGTAATCTATTATTCACACTTTTCCCCTTTCAAAGTGTTTCATTTGGTTTGCAGAAGAAACTTTTTGTACAAACCTATTTCGGACAGCAGAGCCGTAAAAAGGGTATAGCAGATGGGGAATGGGCTTACACTGGATAATAATGAACAAGTCATAAAAAAGGATTGTCGTAGGTCAGTCCCAGTAGTCTGTTTCGTAAAGGATGGAAAATTTTCAATTTGGGTTGAAGTTGTATCTGACTGGAATTCTGGTGATGTAGATCTAATCTAACCTGTCAAATGGGATATAGTTAATATCACTATCGATGGATGGACATGTGTATGATGCTTTTATTACAGTAAAACGTTAGCATTATTGTATTATCTGTAACTGTTCACTGAAGAATAAAGTGATGAACTGGTGAAATTCTCAAACAGGAAATTATTCCGTGTAAAACTTTTCGTTGCTAAAAACTTTTATTTAAACCTTGTCCAACTGATAAATAATTGACATAAGTATTTGTGTTATAAGTGCTAATGGATTGAAAATCTTACATTATTAGAGACGAAACTAATCTGACAGCAAGTAGGTGTCACAAAGTGATAAAAAGCTACTGATTCAGAATGTGTACACGCCTATTTTAAATGTAAAGTACATATATGCATAATTAGTTATTGATATTGACCTTCAAGAAAACGAAAGACGAATAAATACAAATTGACGAGTAATTTATAATGAGATAAATACACCATGAAGATAAATTGACAAATTTAAGTGATACAATAACTTTAAAAAAATTCAATGAAAAGCAGGAAAAATAAGAGAGAATAGATAATCGATCTATTATCATTAAAATAATAATGCAGTAAGCAATATGTTACATTTCTATACTACCCTACCTTCTTAACCTGACATAATTTAATACTAACGATTTTTGATCATCTTAAACTAACAAAGCATTAACCACCTACCGTACATAAACATCACAACATAGCATAAATACAGATACATTAATATATGCAAATACTACAAATAATAAAACCCCACACACACTCAACACATATTTCCTTCGACACCCACATTCCTCAAATTTCACACCTCACACACTAAATTCCCCAATAACCTATAATCTGATGAAACAAGTAAAGAAAACACCTATTTGACTTTTTCAAACTGATAATCACCTAAACGAAATGAGATATTCACGATATGTTAAGGGAACCCCAACAAACGTGAGAAAGTGTTAACAAAGCTAACTGAGTGCTTGTCATTGTGGTTTCCTCCCTTCCATGACACAGCATCATTATATTATAAACCAGACTCCAAACGTCACTGGCCTCCTTCACTCCCAGGGCATATAAATTAGACCATATACTCCGACAAGTATACTTTACGTACAGAAAAATCTGCATACTCATGTTTCAGAATAAAATCTCACTTTTTCCTGTGGGATAGAGTATACTTTGTGTTGTTTTTCACCCCAAAAAAGTGTAAGTTGTAAAGTATTAATAAAAACATTTTCCTCTCGTTTTTGGTTTAAATTTATCAGTCTAATCCTTTAATTAAAGTTGGTGAACGAACGATTTTGTGGTAGTAGTTAGACAATCTGCAAAAAATTTCCAATAGTTCGCTACAGTCCTTTAATAGTTCTCTTTTTAATTTTACTATTACCGCATTGGATATGAGAACGATTTTGTAGCAGTGGAAATGGCCATTTCATTATTTTCCTATTGGGGTATTTAAAAAGAAAGGGAAATTGTGATTGGACTAGCAATGAAGAGAGGAAAAGGATGAGACTTTAATTAGAGATAATCTTACCAGAACATCATAGGAGATGGGCAGTAGTAGGTTGCCCTCATTGGATAATTGGTACATACCTGAAAAGGAGAGAAATTTTGTTAGATTATGTTTCATATTTTGTTCATATTGTTCTAATAACAATATAAAGTTGAAATAATTAGAATTTCGTATGTTTGAAATATATTCTGCGCCAAAGATTGACAGCAGGGAAAAAGTTTGACCTGCATATAATCTCATCATAGAATTAAAAGATCATATACAATAATATTTTATAGGTTCACTAGGTCAGGTGACAAATTGTGGATTTCCTTGGATATTATCACATTCATTTGACTATTTCATCTTCATCTTCGAGATTGTGGTAATCATAAATCATATTGAAGTTTGGCAATACAAAGAGTTACTTCGGTTAATCGAAAAGTGCTGCATAAACAAAATAACTTTTCATTGTTTAATACTGAGATATTACATTTAATGTTTTGGTAATAAAATACGGTCTTAAACGTCATTCTCTTGATAAAAAGTCATTCTCTTGATAAAGACTAAAGTTTGTTAGTTGAAAATTTGAGAAACTATACCTATTTTTGGAAGTTTAAGACCGTATTTTATTACCAAAGAATTATGAAAGAAACTTCTAGCCTCAGAAACAATATTACATTTAAATACGATACATTCATTTGGCATGTAGATTAATGAATACTCACCGACTGAATGACAACTTAATATAACTGTTGTGATTATATTAACAACAGAATAATAAAATGCGATCACAATACATACTAAAATATTAACCACTCTAACCTGATAGTAAACAGAAAACCTAAAACTACTTAAACGCCCCCAACAAATAATAATATAAAATTTTACAACTGGAATCCATGTAGGGAAAAGCGTCTGTTGCATCGTGCAAAAAAACCTCTTCATAAATTATTCCACAAGCAAATACTAAATCTTTTTTAAACTTTTATGATTCCAAATTCTGCGGTTCTCCTTCCATATGTAATAAATCACTTTTGACGTCTACCACTAACATCAGCAGTAGTATCCAGCTGTAATATTTGCTGGAATATTTTGAGTGAATATCATGGATTTCACTCCATCCCTTTTGTTTCCAAAATATATATTCCACTTCGCACTATGAATGTGACGAAGCATATATACAATATCCATTCAAAACATGAGCTTTCATTTGCTAATATAACATCATCAGTAGATATGTAATAACATACAACACATTGGAATTTGGTAGGAAGCAGCAGCGAGGGACGAGTAGTAGTTCCTGCTATTGTTTAGGTGAGATGTGAGAATTGCGTCTATTTCTTAACAATGTCTAAAGGATGATTTTGTGAGGTATTATCGTTTTGTTAATTGCGTAAATGGTACGTGATGCGTTTATATAACATGCGTGTATTGTTAGTTAGAAAAGGAAACAAGTGAGCGTGTTAAAGTGTTTATTTTAATCGCCACGTATTTCTACTATGTGATAACAGAAATGATTCTCTGGGAAATTTACAGACTGTACGTGAGTCCTCTGTGGTGTTCACCCTACAGATCGCTGATTGTTCCGTAACAAAAATAATTTAAAATGCATGTTTGAAAGCAGTTTTTCTTCAGTAAGGAAAATAATAAATATTACTTGTCTGAATTCTTTACAGATTTGAGAGATCGGAGATTACAATATTATTAATAATTCATAAACATAAACACATAGAGTGATCATATAAAATTCCAATATCGACGAATATTAATTTCACCATTTTGAAATTATCCTACAAATTATTTGAAGAATTAGCTTTACATAAAGTCAGAATTCAATTCAACTATTCCCAGCTACTTTTAACAAACAAAATAAAACTAAACTCTGTGACGAAAGCTTATTGTATTAGTTTTGACTAAATGGAAAACAAATGCCATTATTTCCTAAACAGAGAAGAGGAAACAGTTCCGGAAAAAGTAAATTTACACCCAACTAAACCTAATTCGAAAAAAAAACTTTGAAAGCAACACCGAAATATGAGCCATTAGCTTAAGTAGCTGTCATTAGTGTCAAATGAAGTGTAAGACCCAGGCAGCAAAGTAGATATATGGATAATGTGTACATAGTGTAAATATGGGCTTTTGGAGTTGTTTCAACTCTAGGAGTCAAAAGTAGGAGTTAGCCGGGAGGGGAGGGAGAGGTGGGAACATTTGTCTTCGTCTGTGAGAGTGTGGCACGTACATTGTAATTGGGTTCGTGATTTTCTCGTTTGCAAAGCATCCATAATAGAGGAAAAATTTCAGCTACTTTTCTGTTAGTTGGGGCTCTGTGATGTTGACGTAGTTTTATTACGTTGCCATTTTCTAGTTTAGGTCACATAACTCAGTTTGTGTATGTTAGCTTAGGTATAGCAATTTTATCAGTATCAATTGTTTTGTTTGTGGAAGGGTAAGTTGTTTTGATTACATTTAATAGGGAAATCAGAAATTCGAAAAAAGTGAGATGTTATTACTACCGTGGTAATTTTTTTCTTTTTTGAGGAAAACATTAGTTGAATCAATTAATGGAACACATTAATTGAATCAACTTGAATATAATTTATGACAGGCAAGTTATTAAAAGAACAGCGATAAAAATTACGTGTAAAATTTGATAGTTGTGCCTGAAAGTATTACTTGAAGTTGAACGTAATCAAGATGGGTTAAAATAACCAAGAAATAGTAAAAAGTATTTTACTAACTTTTGCATAGATAATTTATGTTATGTTGGTATCAAAACTGAATGTTACAGCTTTAATAAAAGTTCAAATTTAAGATGTAAATATTAAATAAAATAATTACCAACAAAATTTTCCTGTCCAAATTAAATATTCGAGTAGAGCAAAACCCATAGGGGAGTTGTCGAGTTGCGTAAGTGGACGGGGAAACAAGGGTAATTGTATAATAAATCAAATTCAAGTAGATTTCTCCTCCCCCTATCCCCAGAGTACACTTCCATCACAATAACTTGTCCACTCTCATTTTATTATTATATTCCTACATTTACAAACGTACAAGGATTTACAACAAACTTTTGCAGATTGATTTCAACCCCCACGTCATGAAAATTTTCACCATTCATCATAGCTTTTGTTCTGAATGTGAGTACTGCTTTTTTGCTTTGTTTATATCAACTTTTCAATTTGTGTTTGCGTTGAAAATACAGGAAATGTAAATTGAGAGAAGCTGTGGGTGGTTATAATCCTGAGGTAATATAGATTATAATACATTTTCTAATTAAACGTTCAGTTTTTTTTTTCAGCGGGAGGATCCGTTTTTCCACACACATGTCCCGTCCCAATTTCTTTGTTCTCTATTGTACTCATTTTCTCAAGGGACCTTTAATCTATGTTGGAAAACGAGACCTCCAGCTGAAAAATAGTGGGTCTTTAACACTAATTCTTTTTGTTTATGCTAATTGTAATAATCGAATTATTATTATGATTATGAATTATAACAGGAATTTCATAATAACTTGAAGTAAAATAAGTAAAACTATAATGGTGACTAAGTTCAGAATTATTCAAAATTCTTAACAATTAGTAAATTTTAAAAGTAATTAGATGCAATATGATGTTGAGAATTAAAACAAATTACTCCTACTGACTGAAAAGTAATTAAAATGATATACAAACATATTTGTTACATATTTGAACTTAAAAAAACAGTTTAATAATAATTTATCATACTGCAGTTATAAAAGAGACGTACTTCGAAACATCAAATGAAGTAATTTTCAAATATAATGAAAATGCAGTGAACACACCAAACGCAAAAACATCTTAATTTATACAGTATAAACCCTTTAACCTTTCAAGTACAAAAACGAACAGAAGTCTTCTAACTGATTTCAACAGAAACCTCCGAAGTGCTGCACACCCGGTTACCACAAGATTCCCTATTTTCTTCCATCACCCCCCAACCACGCAGATACCCCATGAGAGTAGAGCATGCATAATGAAATTAATTTCTGTCAACTAATCACACTCTAAAACCCTTGAGGCATAAGCCGAATTAACATTATCACCTCATAATTACCATATCAGTATTTCCCTCACATTATTAACACAGAAAATATCACAGGTCTTCTATTATATACTATGAAACATGCTGTACAATAAACTACCTTTATAATGATCTCGGTGTAACAATAAGGTTACAAAAAATATATCAAAGTGATTGGTTTATGTCAAAATATACTGTTATATACTAGAGAAAGAACTAAATCTACCCAAATTGAGGATTGACCCATATGGAGCACAAAAAAGTGAACACAATAATGCGAATATTACACTTTGCCTCAAGTAAAGAGAATATTGAGCTGCCTCTTATGATAAAATACCCTTCCGGGAATCACCTTTTTTTCCTTCACATCTAATGCTCTTTTTTTTTCTTTTACTTTCATCTAAAATAATGATGGGCAAAATTAGCATTGTTAAATATATTTGGTTTCAATTTATTGATTGAATTAAAAGTTCAAAAAGTCAAGTAATTAGTTTGATTGGAAACGTTTTTCATTCCCGTGTTCAATTACGATAGTTGAATGTTTTTGGAGAGATTGGTTAGACCGGGTATTGCGTGGGTAATATGAATTGCGGGTTTTATATTACGTAACACCAGGTTGCCATCACTAATATATAAAATGTCCAGATAGTATGTAGACTATTTACATCGCTCCCTGACAGCAATGGTAAACGATTCAAACGAAGTCAGTAAGAAATGACGGTATTTCTCCTTGCAATTCAACGTTTTTATTTTCTTAGCTTAAATGTCCACATTTTATATAGGAATATATTTGAAAGTGCGACAGAAATTACATCGAGATATAATTATAATAAAATCTGATTATTGTCATTTTCAATACACAATATTTTTTAAACATATTTTGGAAATACTGGTTAACATTAACCGACTGTTTTTGTAAATGGGCTAGCATTTCCTAAGTATTTGTCCCAAGCATAACCAAACATATTGCCTTATTTTAAATTTACTGTATTAAAATGATCTAAGAAAATTTTATCAAACTTAACTACGGTACAAAGTGACATCTGAGAAAGTAGGGATGTACCGAAATCCCTTTACAGCACTCACATTGTCGGTACATGTTAAAGTGCAAGTTATTATTTCATTGCATTTTCTTACAATAAAGAACTTTAAAAAGATATTTTTGAAAACGTGTCTCCTAGAATATAAATTACTATTTAGATTAGCAAATAAATTATTTTGCTGACATTTATAGTTACTCGTAAATCATTTAAGTCGTTTCTCCACATTTAAAAATAAAAATAACTATTATAAAGAAGGTTTTATTATTTGATTATGTATGATTCTTTCGAAATAAGAAATTTAGCAAACAGAATTAAAAAAAAACAATGAATATAGTTTGGATTTTGGATTAACTAGCCTATATAATTTAGAGTAATGCCTATTGTACTGAGTTGCAGCTCATGCTTTGAAAACATTATTGCATCAGCTATTTTTGTTATTATTCATCTAGCTGTTCCCTTCAACATTACATTCTGCCCTTATGATAAACTTCTAACATTAAAGGCAACTTCTAACAATCGTCAAATTACAAAGTCTATATAAAAGCCATGATAATTATTATTTAAGTAAAACTTTTACTTTTATCAGAAACATAATAGCTGAATTAGCAATAGAACTTTTTTTTATCTGTACACATTTGATTAACCTACTTCAAATCGATGTATAACTATTATGAAAATTAATTAGAGGAATTCTAATGATCTCAGCAAATGGATTTTCATCAGTCAATTTATTAAAGGAATACGAGATTTATTTTGAATATGAAATTATCTGTAAAACTTTATTGTTTGCAATGAACAATAGAAGTAGTCGCGTTATATTTAGTTTGAATATTTGATTAGAATTCATGTTAATGAAGTTTGTGATCAGGATTTCAGTTATTTAAAATGGAAATAGCTAATTTAATTATAATACATCAAATTTATCATTCATTACTGATTCTTGATATTTCTTGAATTACCTTCGACGTAATTATCGAGAATTTTACCTATATAATTGTACATGTATTCCATTTGTTTCGTTATATTTTACTCTGTAGTAAAATTACCATTAACACAAATATTAAAAAAAAAAAAGATTTTAGTATATAAGGTGCTCTCTAAAGTTATAGATTCAACCAGTTGCTTATTTTTTTTTTCACTTTTCTCATTCACTCTCCTGTACTATATAAATGTTCTGTACTTTTTAATCATTGATTAAATATATAACATCTTATAGAAAATTACAATTTAATATAAAACTCACAAATTTTATACCATCTGCATAACTACACATCAAATTTTCTCTGAATTTCATAGATTAGGTTTACTTCTCTAAAACCAATTATGTTATTGTTCCTGAGGCTCCATGGTTTCCTTTGAATAATTCCTGGTTTCCTTCCTTTATAAAGAATTTGTGTTTATTGAATACATAGACCGAAATTGCTGTCAGCAAACATCAACTCTTTACGCAAGAAGGAAGTGCTGAAAGATACAGTAGTTGTTGGTGCCAATTTCATTTTAACTAATTGATATCATCTTATCTGAAAATTAATTGTATGTGAGAAAAAAAAATCATATATAGTAACTTAATTTTAAATAATTATTGGAAACAAATAGTTCAGTGCTGAAAGTTTTTTTTTACTATTTTTTTTTTTAATTTTGGCCATCACATTTTCAAGTAACTATATCAATTAAGGAACTTTCCGTCAAAGAAACCAAACCATAAAATGATTGATTTCAAATTTTCTTCAAACAAGTTATAAAATATCAGATTAATACATTAAATAAAATATCCCAAGACTAACTATACCTCTTCACATAATAAACTGCTCTTCCAATTTCCCATTATCCATTCTATTACTTTCTCCCACACCATTTCTGTCCCAAATTCACTTCTAAAAAACTTCTCTATCCATAATATACTCTACTCCATACCATAGAGTCCAACAACCACTTTCAACTCATTTAAAAGTTAACAAGCAGAAAATTCCAAAACCATTCCTAAAAGATATTGATTAGTCACAACACCTAACAAGCGAAAATAATTCCACGTCATGCATTAACTAGACCAATAGAGAAAAAGAGTTCGTGCCCACTATCAATGAATAAACGAGCAAGAAAAAGAGGACTGGAAAATACGGAACCAAGTGCCTCCTTTCGTTCGTAGAGTCGGTTCAGAAATCGGCAAACTCGAGAGGATTTTTTTTCTTTAAGATATCCTTCTATACTTTTGTTAGTCTGTGCAGTATGGTTTTTCAACGACTCACCAGAGGAAACGTATCAGTGACTTTCGAATAAAGGAAATACGCAGATTAGTTCCATACCCCTTGGAAAACGATGTGATGGAATTTCAGGTGGTTCGGTTATTCAGAAACTATATTACGAGTATTTGGAAGTAAAATGTTTGGTTGACAGAAATATTTAATAATGAAATATTAGTGTTGCGTGATTTACAAAAATGATTTAATAATAAAAAAAGTTACTATGTTATATTACTACAGTATACCTTATGTAAACAACGAAGTTAAATGAACTGACTCATTATTTTAAATGCTACAGAGATGACTCTACCAGCAGTGAGTTGCAACCAGATATGTACTAAGAAAATATTGGGTTGATTCTATATCTGTTTCTCAAAAAGCTCCAGATAGAGTAAGAAGGGACCAGTAAAAGTACGATATGTGTGCATAATGAGTTCCCTACAGTACTTTCTCTGCAAATTATTTATTTATATGAAATATACACTATTGCCAAAATAATAGTTTATATGATTCGTATAAAAGTAATTAACCATCGCAAACTTATGTTTCTGTAACTTATCTGAATACTAATAATGCTACTCTTACCGATAACAAACATGATATAACATGCCCTTTAACCTGATGAACCTAACAAATGTAAATATCAATTTATGTTACCAATGTTAGTTGTTAATGTTAGCTCGGACGTTCCATATTTATTATAGTTACATCAAAATGATATACTGACAGGATAATAGAACACCACCCCTCTTTACGATGTATAGGTTTATCAATATACATTATGGAAATGCAACAACACCCCTGTATATATCTAATGGAATGTTATTACAAACGACAAACAGAATCCATTACTTTAATAAAAGCAAACTTTAATGAAAACCCTCATAAATACCGACCCCCTTGTAATCACCTATTCAAGAAAAACAAGTGTACCATGTATTTTTAACTAACTCCTTTTCACTACAACAGCACGCTTTCAAATAAATATTTTAAATTAAAAATTTGGGTGCGAAAGCGAGAAAAAAGTTTCCAAACAAGCAAAAGGAAATAAACGCCAAAAGAAACATTTGAAAGGTATACAATAGACATACATTTTGAAAAGTATTCTGGAGTAGAGTGAAATTTTCACAGGTCGTTTTCATCCTCCTACACCCCATTTCAAAAAGTTCTTTACAAGTTTTACACACGGCCAACTTTGCCTTAAATTAACCCATTAGTCCACTACCTTGCTTGAAATTTCATTAAGGCTTGTAGTAATGAGGCGGCGTAATACATGTAGAGAAAGAGTATAGCAAGAGAACTCAAATGTTGTGATGTGGAGAAGCACTTTCTTATTAAATCATCGTATTTCAATCCTTTACAAACATACACTTGCAGTTAATAGCTTAAATTAGACTCATCAAGTGGAGGCGTCAATTACTCTAGAAGGCTGGTTGGAGAAGCAGTTTTAATGGGGGAAATAGTGATGAGAAATTTTATGGTTGTTCAAATGATTTTTTTTTAGTAGATGAGAAAAATTCCAACCATTTTTTTCTCGCTTCTGTTTATGAAACATTTACAGATACTGTTAATCATATCTAGAAGGATCAAAGAAGGCTCATCTTAATCTGTAAATAGAAGTTTAATCACTTCAAAACCTATAACGAAGAAATTATAGTGAGTTAAACAAAAGAGAATGGACCATTTCTCATGAACTACTCAATCCCGATCCTTTTAAAGACTCTAAACAGCAAGTTGCAAAACAGAAAAACTCTAATTTGATTGAAAACAGAAATTAAATAAGTTTTTGCTGTTTACATCTAGCTAGAATAAATGCCTTTGTTAGCTAAATAAAAAAAACGATGTACTAAGAAATTTGGTTGTTAACATATACAAATGATACAAAATATCACAATAAAACAAATATTTCCAAATGAAACCAGTTTGTACGGACCAACTACGCCATGAAAATTATAATTCGACATTTTCAGAACAAAACCATTGTAGCGTTTGAAACCAACATATATACTCCAACATCCAAAAAAAAAAAAAGCTCTCCCTCGTTCAATACATTATTATTCCCCCTGCATGCTTACTGAAGCGCTGTTTTTAAAACCATCCTTTTATGATCCGTATATTCCGGGGGTATCTGTAGACTTTTTTTTTTACTACAAAATTTTGTAATTAAATTAATTACAAGTTGCATTAGCTGCTCACTCCCCTTTTGCACTATTTTGAAATTCTCTTTGCTTGGAGCAGTAGAATCAAGCAGAGTAAAGTACATATACAGTAATACCCAAAGTCATAACCAGTACAAGCTCCCGGGAAAGAGCAACTCAAAACTAAAATCATTTGTTGTTCTATATAAACTCTCTACCACTATATAATATTAGTATTGTATGTATAGTCTACTCCAGGCCATATTGAAAATGAATTATAAGTCATTTTCATATGTGTTCCTGTAAGTTGGTTTGTTAATTTCCATTATTATACTGGGCGTAAGTAATTTTGAATTATAAATTCATAAACTTGATAGAGTGTATCATGGTATGCTGAAACATAATATTTGAGCTGATTCCTTAATATTTTACTTTCATGTAAAATTAGTAAGAGTGATGTGGATTTAATGAAAAATTTAATGAATATGTCGTAAAATTCATATTTTAGATGACAAAAACTGAATCAATTAAAATAATTTTTCAATTAAAATATTAGCAGTAAAGATAGGGTACTTATTTTTTTGTAACGTTACTTATTTTATTATCATTACAGAAATAATAAGTAGATTAATATATTTTTCAAAATCTAAAATACAAGTCCCAAAATCAATTCACAGAAGCCAATACCGCACAATAAAAAATCTCCAGAATACAGGAAAAACACGGATATTAAAAATATCAATAACATAAAACCCCTACGCAATAAAAAGTCCCATAAAAGCACCATATTTCATACTCGGAAAACCCCTTCTAAATCTCTCCTATTCATTTTTAAATCTTTATTCTGTCAAAAGTAGTATGATGAAGAACATTTGTGAACACTCAATGAGTAATTTGATCCCTTATTCCTGAATGAGACCCAGACATTTCCACTAGCAGAGAATGCAAGAGAAACCACAGGCAATATTTTAAGCAACTGACACACAGATTTAAATTTCCATTCATCATACAACTAGTCTGTCTTTTTTGTCGCGTGTAAGGATAGGCTGTGACGTCATATGATAAATGTGATCGCTTCCAGCTAAAAGATAACTCGTTGCTACTGTTCTTCATTCCGTTGTATTCTTTGGAGTGGAGGTAGACGTGTCTGTGTGTGTTGGGCACATGACAATAGAAGCCCTGGAAATCCATCAACTTCCATTCCTGGCAAATAAGTGGCTTGCAATTTGCCACAAGGGACAATAATCTTACAGCAAACAACAAGATGAAAGGGATGTTCAATTGCTCCCTGGGTTCTACCCAATCGTCAATAGTTAAATGAGACTATGGGTTGTTGCTGGATTGTCTACAGCGATGTCTTGCGTATAATAAGGGTTATTTGAAATTGTAGTGTTTAAAGCGAGCTTGCAGGTTCTATCCACTATTAAATGTCGAAGTTTTAATATTATGAAATGAACTTTATGTATCTCGAATCAGACTATATTAAGAAGGGTTAAAAACTATGGTTTAACAGTCACAAAAAACATCAAACAATGTGATTTTCAGTTTGAAAATCATTCCTGAAACTCTTAAAATTACCTCGAAAGTAAAATTTATTAGTTAATAAGCCGGTAAATATGACAAGAAGAAAAAATATATATAATACTTGTCCATGCAGTAAACTATTAAAATACGAAGATCCGATCAGATTAAAGTAAATGATAACACCTGATCTTTGAAGACCTAAATAATAATGAAACAAATTGTACGAAAGAATTAAACTATAATATTCTACAGTATAGCAACATAAGAGACTGATAGAAGCATTTCATTTCCATATTTAAAGACGATGTTAGTTCCTAAAACAACAAAATTCATGCACTGCTCTAGGCGTTGTAATATATTTAAATAGGCTAATTCCTTACTTGTTAAAATTCTAAATTAATTGAATATAATTAACCGCAGCATCACCTCGTCTCCTGAATTTATCCTTTTGAAGTTTCACCCCAAGGCGCATCACTATCAGAGGAGCATGTTAATTCCAACCTCTTTAATTTATTCTTTCACTTCACTGCTATAAAATCCAGCTCTCTTTCTTTCTTCTCATCATCCAAATCTTTGTTTACTTTTAGGAGTAAAAACTTTTTATTTTAAGGTTTAACTGTAATACTTCCCCGTCCCGAAAAATAAATTCTTGTGACATACACTGCAAAGGAATATAAGAAGCAATTATTCCAAGTTTATCTTTGAAACGTGTTATGTTTCTAGTAGAGAAAGAGTATCTTTAATTAAAAGGTGATCTTCTCTGAGAGAAGTATTTTAACAGATCATATAAAACAGAGCAATGAAAATATACACAAATACGGTTCGCTTCTGTAAATGCTTCTACATAGTATGCTTTCATAAAATGCTTATATGAATACAATTTAGGAAAGCAATTACATTGATGATATTAATTGTGATTTCTCTTCATATATGTATTATACAGTACATGCTTAATGCTAAAAAACAATTGCTAATTGATGTTACAGGACATTAGAATAGTGTTACAAATAAATATTACTTTTAAAAGTTTTTCGTCAGGATTCATCCCACTATAGATTTCTATAATTGAAACACCACGTAATATCATAAAATTTAACAGCAAATTCTATTACAAGTAGTATCGCACTACTATACGCCTCACAGCGACACTGTTTCTTCACTCAAGGTTCTAAAAACATTCCCAAAAGAAACAAAGAAATAAATCGATAAAACTATAAAATAACAAGACCAAATTGAAAAAGGAAAAAACACACACAGATGAAATAAAACTCTTAAATCAGTCTACAGGAGTACTTGAAACAACGTTCAATCAATAGTGTCAAGAAACATGATTGAAACGTGGTGAGCAATCAAACCTATACAAATGTCCTATCTAAAAGAAGATGAGTGGATTTCGGAAGATCCTATTATTCTGATAATAGAGTTAGGTACTCAAGTACTCACAAAGTGTTGATTTTTCAAGACAGAACCAGCAATTTCCTCTAAACGCAATCCTCACATGCTCACAAGGAGAAAAATGTTTCTATGATTACTGCGTATGCCTTCATTTTACTTAGTATTTATAAAAATGTGGAATGGTATGTCTTGTACATCGTTGTTCAAGGTACTATAACAATGTTCCTCGTGGAGAAATACTCGTATATATATGAAGGTTTCGTTTGTAAATTAGGTTAAATCAAGAAATTGCTGTGAGGGTGCTGAAGATTCCATGTTCAATACCAACAATATTATTTTTTCTGATATTTATATTATTTGTTACATTTTTCATTCAATCAACACAGATGAAGATACATTCATACGTTTAAGATCTTAGAGTTTCAATAATAATTTATCAAGAAGAAAAAAAAAATTACAGAACTATTTACATGCAAATATTGATGTTTTTCAAAATTTTTAAATTAAAACATCAATACATAAAATCAGTTATATTATAACTCCTGTATTTATAATAAGTATTTTATTTGATTCACTATTGGAATAGTATATATTACAACTATGATCAATCGATGGATATTCAAATTTGATAAAAATGTTTATCAATTGTCTTTTAACTAGAAATAATATTATACCCTATAGAAAATACTGTAGAAATTCTTAATAAACACTCACTACATATCCTTGGAGCAATCCTTTTATTCCATTACATTTTGAAGCGTTTCTTCCACTATAGAACACCAAGTTTCATCTTTCTCATCAATTTCTATTATTCAGTCGGCAGCAGAACATTCCAAGAAACTGAAAGCAACCGTAGAATAGCATCTTACGAAAATTAAAATTTTCCTATTTATGCAAAGAGAAAAAAAAAGCTCATTTTTTCCTTTTGGCCATTCGTATATTTGACGGCAGCACGTTTAGTATAAATACGTCTTTTCATTCATTCTTTAACCAGAAGAAAAGTGCTACATAAAAGTTTCCTAAATTTCTCATCGCTTCAACTACGAGCTCCAATTATTCTCAAGAAATGACTTTTTGGTTTCCCTAGGAATATGGAGAGATTATACAGAAAAGAGAAAAGAATAATTCAAAAAGGAGTTTTATGTCTAACTTCCAAATTAATTCAAATTATTCTTTGTATATGTTAGGAAAGAAGGGAAAATTTTGAAACAATTCTACACAGAAAAGGGAAACCGCTACTTACTTAGGAAGGTTGGATTTTCCATTTTCTCTTCTTTGATTTGAATTCTAATAAATAATATTCATAAGAAGGTATATTAAGGAATTAAGTGTTTTTTAAAATACGAAAATGGGGTATATGCCAAAGATAAAATATTTTATGGAAATATTTTGATGTTATCAGAGATTCTATTTCACTCGTAAAAAATGAAATTTTAAAGAAAGTCAGGTTCGGTATAAAGTATATGGCATAGATATTTCAGATGTCCAACATAAAAGTCCTTCATTATTAAATGGAAACATTCAAATTGCTTTAATCACTCCATTGTTTGGTAATAAGTAAAACCGTCAAATGTTTTAATCCGATTGTGATTCCATATGAAATGAACAGCAGCAAAATTATAACATAAAATAAATGATATAGTACGTTACATCGAACTTTAAATTGAAAAATACATCTAAAACTGACTTAAAACAAACCCAACACTATCTGAATTACTATAATTTCCAATAGAAAAATCAACTCTCTGAAATACGGTCAACACACAGTGACACATCACCTTTATGACGCGCAATATCTCCCTTAAGAAATATTGAAGCATCATCATTTATCAAATACCCATCACAGATTGAAAGAACTCTAAATGTGAGGAAACAGGTAGCCTGTATTTTCTTCTAACCACACTTTAGGTTACAAAATTACACTTCATACAAAACCTTCCTCCAATTTGTGGCTTACTTGTACACTAGAGCGAAATGATTCATTTGCTCCTATTCTTCGATATCTAATGCCATATATTCAATAGAGAAAGCTCGACAATGTATCAAGTGTTGTACAATTTATACTATCGTGTAATTTGCTCAACTTACAAAAGAAGAAAACCCATTCATTTGAATTCAAGCTATTAAAAACAATGTAGTTTATTCATCACTTTATTCATCATAGTTTATTCATCATTTCTATGAGTTATTGTAAAGAAATCTATTGTGATTGAATTTATACAGTATTGTTCATTGCCAAGTGAAAATCGTATATTATTTTAAATTGTTGTGTGAACTACTTTGAGATTAATTGAATAAGAAAACAGATCTAAATAAATTGTTATGAATATCAACAAATGGAAAGGGCGTTTCCTAAAGTTTTTCCTGTATAATAAGACACCATCGTTGGAGTGGAACTGTGACAACAGATAAACTCATCATTGTTATTATAAAGAGTCATAATTTATGCTCATTCATTCTCTATTATGTTAGAAATAAAATAAAAATTGCAGTGCTGTAATTTTTTTACATGAAATAATTCTATACGTCGCTCTCGGATACCTTTATTAATTTAACTGCCAGAGAAGGGACAGTTTGATTTTCAATATGACTAAATTTAGTTTCATCTTTAAACTAATTTGTAACGAGTCACGCAAAGTATAACTTGCAGACAACAATAAATTGAGACGACTCCAATATATCCGATAATATTCTATACAAAAAAATCCTCAACTGAAATCCATACGCGTGCAAACCGTATATGTAGAGCGAACGGCTTTTACATAAAACTACTCTACATCTACAATCTGATATTCATTATTCTCCAACTCAAAATGAATCAATTTAGATTCCGAAACCACGCTATTGAAACTGATGGTATAGTCTAGCATAAAAAGAGGAAAATATTGAATAGAAAAGGTAACAAGAATGAAAGTGTAGTGGACTTCTACTTTGCAATCTTCATCTTTTTCCAGTTCTTTTTTTTTCCTTTCCTCTTTTATATAATATCACGCAACAGCTTGCATCGTTGCTTTGCTCGCTGCCCCTGCACGTTAGTCCACTTAAAATACTGGAAATCCATACTATTTGCAGCATTCTGTGGAAAGACCCTTTTAATGCACTTACAGCAAGTTAATATGTTGTATTATGAAGGGTACACAACTTTTTCGTGTTGTTAATTGAAAATATTTCTTTCGTGAAAGTTTTTGCTTGCTTAGGTATTTTTCTTCTCTTGTAATAAATGCCTGCCAACTTAGCTCTCTGTAGGTAGGTTAAATTTGGTCACGTCATTTTAGGTGAGGTCAGTTTAGTTAGATTAGTTTGTATATTTGGTATATTTGTATTTGAAACATACGTTAGCTTTAAAAACTTCATAATGCGAAATATTGTAATCGGAGATTATTGTACGTAGTCGCATTCACGTTATTAATAAATTATAGTAAGATTAAATCTTAATCAAGGCATAAATTGTTATGAGTACATTCTGATGAAAGGGAAAAGTTAGGTAAATCAGCTTTGGGGTTAAAATTTATTTCTTATTATTAAAGTTGATTTCTTGCATTGTTATAGTATTCACTAAGGTGTTAAGTAAAATTGTACGTTGTTGAAAAATTTACCTAAGTATTATCACAAGCCACAAATTGTACTGCTTATATATTTATACTTATGCATATCTTAACTACAAAATAAAAGTCTACTATAATACAGGAGCATAAGTACAAATTAAATATATTTGAGTATTATCACAACAGAACTACAGTCTTTCCACGTCTAATGTTAACTCGAAAACCAACAAACCACCACTCTCTTAATACTAATCCGAGTATAAAATCGACATTTTCAAATTCCTGCACGGCACAACGAGAGTAGAAACTTTGCATATATATCATGGAAGCTACTTTGTAAATCAATCCATGTTCATTCTAGAAAATAATTAACTGCGAATTTCCATCTTAGCAGAAACGTACTGAGAGAAGGAGTAGAAAACCAGAGAATAAAAAATTAATCAATCTTATCCGCCTTCAAAACAAAGTTGAGAAATTTGTCTGGTAGTATTCTCCGCCCTGTATAACCCATAATTTTCTTTGTTATGATTTCACACTCGAGTACTGTTTCATCAATGTGGAATTCACAATTCACCTCTCGTATTTCATGTTGTCCAAAAACTTTTTACCCCCCATACTCAATTTTGACCGGAAGTTCTGCCTTTTTGCGGAACTGGATGGGCTTCGATCGGATTCACAAAAAGTGCGTGACTTCATGTTAAAAGTAAAAGAGAGAGAAAATTGAGTGAGAGAGAGACTGAACAAAAATATAGAACCCGAAAGAATTATAGAGGATACAGTACTTGCTGTATTTCTGATGAGTTTTGCTGGAGAACTAAAAATGCTCAGCTTTCAGATAATGATTCTTGAAATCGTACTTTATGAACTGAGCAACTGGTGTTTCTGAAGTTATTTCTATCATTATTCACAACAGTAACTTATTTATTCGTAAAACAGTGTGATCAAAATATACCAATTTTAAAAATATATGCAAGACAATCACAAACTTGTTAGATATTTTGATACAATACATTTGGTAGTAAATTTATGTACTATAAAGTCCACAATTCCAAATATTACTTATCAAATACATTGGCTTATTTTTATTTTCCATCTAGAAATAACCTGAAACTTCGTGTTAAATTCCATATCTTAATAAAACAGAATTTTAAGCCAGTTCAAGGAACTTATTCAAATTACCGAATTACATTTTATGATAAAAACAAAAATCATTTCACGACTTCTTTTAACATGAAACTAACAATTCTAATACATCAACGACTCATCAGTCAACCCTCATCTTTAAACGAAAAAATGCATACCATACAACACAGATTAAGATAAAAATGTTAGAGGTTATTTTTTTATTTCTTTCCACTATACTATAAAGAATTTTGAGATTGGTGTTGATGGCACGTTCGGATTACATCCTTAGTGGCTGAGGATTACACTGCATTTCTCCGCTTCTTATCTTCGCTCTCGGACAAGACATGACGGAAAAACGCTTTCTAAGGATCAAACAGAACACTTTCTATATAGACGAAGATTCAATATATTAAATGGTGGTCTTTACATATACAGTAGCTCTATTTTGGTGTTATTAGTTTGTTTGAGGATTGAAAATATAAGAAATGCTTTAGTCTGTGTGATGGGTTTTGCCGAGCAAAAATTACTATTGAGCTATACTTCTCATCTGATGAAGTTTTATTTTATAATGTACGTATTTATGCAATGGCAAAATTTACTTAACTTTATGATGCACAAAACATGATAAAAAGTAAACAAGGAAGAAAAGATGTCAACTTATCTACACTCCCACTTTTGCATACAGTATTTATAATTAACTATCCTTAGTAGCTTCACATTGTGCTTCTTACAATAGCTATATAGCTTTCTTACGATAGTAGAATACCTTGTTGTACTCAATTGTTATATCCCAGAGGGGAAATATTGTATATCATTTCATACGTGTTTCTTAAAATTGTATTCTTATTATATAATTCCATTACTTTATAATACCCTTTCATAACTTCGTATCATATCATCCCCCTATTTTGCTTTTCATCTCTTTTCATAAAGACCAAAATGAAAACTAAAGCAACAATTTCGGAAAGCAAAGGTTTTTGTATATCTAAACCTCTTCAGTTTAAAGTCTCCTTTTCTACTTTCATTGCCAAAAAATAAGCATCTGTTATTTCTCTGTGAAAAGTCAAGTGTTTACTTTTTATGCTCCCTACTGAGTTATAATTAAAAATTTTAATTACGTCTGTCTCAAAGGAACACTCAAAATATTGTTTTAATCATTTTTATAATTCCAGAAGAAATAAATTTTCACAAGAAATCGTAGGTAGAAAAATTTGCATTAAGAAGTTAAGGTATTCTTTATTGTTGAAGTTTTCAAAACACCATAAAGAGACCAAGCAGTTAAGAGATTTAAAAGAAGAATACTTAGAAATTATATTTTCATAATGTATTAGTACTTATGCAGGTATACGGTGAGAAATACGATAAGTTGAGTTTGAAAAGTAAAACAAAAATGAATGGGAATGTTCTAATGAGAAAACGTTGACATTACTAAAACAAGTTAGAATACTTTCCAACTGGGGGTAAATTCTGACAAAGTAGACATTTGATGGAGAAATTCTGACAAATTAGACCATCAATGACAAAAACCAACTTATTCATAAACAAGAAATTACTCACATGAAATTAGTGTGTATAACACTGAGTGATTGTATACAGAAAAATATTCCTTGGCGCATATTTTCTTTCTGAAGAGAATGTTTGATCATACTCAGATATTTTGAGATACTACTTAGTATATCATAGAGAGTTGAATAATTATGAACCAGAATTTCTCACCTTACACTGGATTCGAACTATTCAAACTCTCTTTATACATACCGACACAGTACCACCAAACCATGGTGACTCTGAGACATCTAAAAGTAAAGTTTATTTAACATTCCCATAAACTGTGAAGTTCTCGTCGCAAGTACTATAAGACCAACAGAGGAACCACTTTCTTGAGTGAAAACAACCCTTATAAATATTCCCAAATAGTCGTAGAGAGATCGAGAGCTACTGTCGAAACCCAAACCAATGGCTAATAGTCTTTGATCTTCTAGAATTGTCTGCTACATCTAGATATCCAAACTATTTTCTTGGAAGGCATAAAAAGACGCTCCCTTGATTAGATCGAGTGTGTTGCACACAATTGAAGAGTCTTGCATGGGAAAAAAGACAAAACTTTCTATTTGTTGGTGGGGGGGGGGGGGGGGGGGGAGAAAGA